>JAZGTJ010007219.1:0-23288 GCA_036877575.1 Botia almorhae
ATGAACCAACCGAAATGTATGTCTTTATTCCCTAAAACCATCTGCTGTAGTTCTGTGAGGTTTAGAAGCATTGGAGTATGGAAGACACTAGAGACTGATGATTTTGTTGTAAGGCAGAACCAAATGGACATCATTCAGAAACTTTCCTTTTGTGCTCCTTAGAAGAAACAAAGGCATACTGGTTTGGAAGGACATGTTGGCAGAATAAGCACATAATGACAGATTTTCATTTTTTGGGTAACCTTTTTTGTTAATATTGCGAGATTTCCTTCAAATATAAACTTTGGAATAACTTCATATATGACGACTGTTTTGGAAAGAATGAAAAGCATTTTACAGTAGTGGAATGACCTCATTCTAAGCGAGAGTTTAAAAGCTTGAAGTTCTGAACTGCACTATATGAAGTGTGTTAGGTTCCAGCTATTGATTTCTGCGGCTGTGTGATGTGTATTGGTTGACTCTCAGGACACGGACATTGAGTTGTTCACTTTGTTTAGCTCCCTGCAAGAATTGATCCAAACGCTATTTAATCTGTCAAGCTATTTGCCCTGTTCGAGTTTGGGATTGTCGCTTGTGAATGGAGCTGCCCTTCACAAAGTTGGCCTGTGGTACAGAGAAAAGACCTAAAAAGCCCTCTGGTGTGCCTTATAATCATTACCGTGGCATGAGAATTCCATTTTTGTGGGGTAGCACTCAATCACTGCGGTAGGAAGTGGCACAGCGCACCAAGTGCGGTACACCACATTTGACGCTGGCACATTGTCTTGTTATTGATGTTGAGATGCGCTGTTTTCACTGTAGTTGTTTTCTACATGCTGCACATAAGTGACAATAAGCAACAAATGTGTGATGTATACCCAACTAACAGGGAATATTGTCATAACATTTTATTATGTTGCCATAGCTAGCCTTATGTAGGACACAAAAGAAGATATTTTGAAAAGTGTCTCAGTGGTTTTGTGCCCATGCAAACTGAATTCAATGGGTGCCACTGTTGTTTGATTATGAACATACTTACATTTACATTTAGGCATTTGGCAGACGCTTTTATCCAAAGCGACTTACATTGCATTATACTACACATTGATCACTATACATTGAGTATGTGCAATCCCTGGGATCGAACCCATGACCTTGGYGTTGTTAACGCCATGCTCTAACCACTGAGCTACAGGAAAGCTGTAGCTTCTTTAGTGTTTCTTAAAAACAAAAAGTCTTACAGGTTTGGTGAGTCAGGTGAGGAAATGATAGAAGAATTTTAATTTTTTATGAAAGGGTGGACTATCCGTTTAATGGTACACTATGCAGGACTTTTAGTTTGTAAACACAACATTTAGACTTGGCCCCTCCTCTCAGGTGGACCACTGCCAGAAGTGTGCCTCACCTAGACATTGTTATTGGCTGGAGACTACACAAGAAGTTGCCTCCCACAAATGTTTCAAACATCCAAAACATAATAATAAAAAATAAATAATAATATAGAAAAAACAATATTGAACATACAGGCAGAGGACACAAACATTACCATTCAATTTTATTGGATCATATGTAAAGACTGGGAGTGATTATTTTTGCATGAGTCCATTCTTCCTTTTATTGGAAAATCTTGCATAGTAAACTTTAATATAATGTTTAGGGAACATTCAATTAATATTTGGCATAGGTTCCAATACTGTTAGGAGGAAAGAACAATGTTCTTGGATTATATGTACTTGATGAACATTCTCATACTGTTGAGAGGAAATGTTCTTAAAACATGTTTGTTAGTTGTATGTGTGCGTATAAATGTATGTAGAGAGTTTGCATTTGTGTGGGGGGCTGCTCTAATCCTGCTTGAAGAGTGTGCATGACAAAACCACGCACACTACCTGCATTGTCTCCAAACTAGCCTGTGTTAGCGTTTAGAGTTGAGTGGAAAAGCTAAGGTGGGGGTGGGGGACGAGGTTGCTCTACTATCATTAGCACACAGGAATGGACTGGTTTGTCTTTGTCTAGTCCATTCCCCTGCAGGCGGTAGTAGAAAGATGGCTTCTCCCTTCAAAGAATCAGTCTATGCCCTGCTGCTGACGGATGATTTATCCTCTGAGTTATCACAGCACTACACTCTTTAGATGACTTCCCGGCGCAAATGAAATGTATATTTTCAATGTACTGTATATTTCAATGTACTTTAATGAAACCAGTGGTCATGCCAGATAACCCGTCATGAAATTGTTAAACAATATATAAAAATGTTTTCAAATTACCATCCACAATAAAATACATTCATTTATATTTTTGTTTGTCTGAAAAAATTTATAATTTTGTAAAATCAGGGCAACTGGAATTTTTGGTTTGACAAAACCTTGTCTGATAGTTTTATCAGCTTAAATTTAAAGGGTAAACAGGTGTTATGGATACAAATGATAGCTAGACAGACAGACATCCAAGTTGTACAAAACCATAACAGTACGTTGCCTTTATCAGCTCAACAGAATTAAAGGAAGCTATTAAAAGGGTGTATTAAAACTAGCGTTGCCACGCTGGATTGTTTACTGGTGTTTTCTTCTTTATCTCTGTCCACTCCAACCATTTTGCCAAACCCTATTAATGTCTTTGTATGCGTGTGTGTTTGTGTCATGACTGTGTCTCGAACTGTGTGTGTTTGAACCCTGTTGGCATGGTGAAGAAACAGCAGGGGGCTTTCGCTCCAATTTGCCATCATTTGTCACCACTTGCCCCCGTGACACCTTCATGCACACAACACTCCACTATGTGTCAAAACACCTCAGTGCTACTGTGTTGGCTAGACAAAACAATGGGCAAAGCTTTTTCTCCAGTTCACATACAATACACTTTTCTTGCGTCATGTGCATGGTCTACTGGCACAAGGTTATGTGAGGGCTAGCTCTCATTTGAGAAGACTCTGTGCTGTGAAAAACTGAGGGAGAAATAAAGAAAATCTTGTCCCTTTCCAGGGTGAGTCATAACAAAAATGTATTTGCAAAGCATTTCATTAAGATCATATTTGAGGTTTCTTTAGCCAGGAGTGGCAAAAAGAACAGTGGTGGAAATACTGCTTGATCTACGTCTGTATTGTAGAGGCAAAATTCTAGAATTCAGGTCAGCTGTCCTTTCATAATTTTGCTATAAAAACACGTCTTTTTTTAAGTAACAGGTGTGGTAAGGAAGGCCTTTTTTGTAGTTTTTGTGAGGAGAAACTCAAACAGTTCCTGTTGTGATATACTCCTACCCTCTAACTAGACACCTTTAACACAATTTTGCTGACCTGAACTAAATTTAGAAGTTTGGAGGTATTTTCAGAGTTGCTAGATGTGCAAAGGAACTTCACCCAACCAGTTGCCTCCCGGCTCTCAGGTATCACTGCCCAATATTGATCTGTCCTTCAAGTGGGTAGCAATAGATTTGTATTGCCAAAAGTCCACGCTTTTGTGATTATAGATCATGAAATGATATCATGACGTTCCCACCCTACAAAGTTCAATCCCTCACATCACAAAGCACCTTTTTGATCTATTTAGCCACATGGGCATCTACAAGAGACATTAAACTAGGACACTTATCCCCCAGTCTTTACAGGTGACCTTTGCACGATCTATCACATGCACACAGATGGACTGGTGTATTGGATTAATCAAAAGCAGGCTTGAGAGTTTTTGATCCTAAATAACAAATCGTTTTACTACAGTTCATACACAGGATCAAAATTAAATCAACCCCGAGTCTAAATGAGAATTACTGGCAGACGACTCCTCATAACTGCTTTTACTAAACAAGGGCATAAACAGCCTGGCAGACCTCTAACTTGACCTTCAAGAAGAACACACTTAACCTTTCAGAGGCACAGTGTTTAATAGCCACATAACTAGTACGCAGCCATATATGAGGAGGACATCTTTATCCACTTCAGCCAAAGAGAAAATCTACAGAGACTTTAGGTGGTGCTAGAAGAATTACCCCCAACTAGACTAGACAACTAGAGAGCTAGACTTACCACCAATGCTGATACACATAAAAACTGAAGACTGTCAGAGTTCTCTGTAAAATTCCACATAATGTAGGGGGTTAATTAACGCAAGGAGGTGCTGCTGAGAACAGAAGGCCTGAAATTAGTTGTTCATGGTCTTGCGCCAAACTTTGGTATGTTAGCCTCTCACACAAAGATCAGAAGGAAACAAAGGACAGCCTGAGGCACTAACAGGCCCAAGGGGCATAAGCAAGTTTTTTGCACATAAAGGCACTGAATACAAAGCCAGTTTTACACACTTTGTATTTTAACTTGCTATCCTTTCCCAGGAGCTTTAAAGAGATGAGCGTCCAGTTATGTTCATCAGACAGAAGCTGCACCCCAGAGGAACACTTACGCACAGTGGAGAGTTGTCAAGTGTATTAAGTTCTGAAGCTGTGTTATTTATTTACTGCAGCTTTTAACGAATCAGTATGTTTATTGAATGTAACTGCAAATGTTTTTGTTCCATCTTTATTTTTAAAGTATTCATAATCTCTAAAAAAAGCTGTTCTGTTACATTTGCATTGTTCTGTTATAATTTTATTGTTTGTCATTTTGCACGTAACAGTTTCAACCAACTCAAAATATGCAACATTGCTTACATGTGCATAATTTTTAAGGGGCTAATAGGTAGTTTCTGCCATTAACTGCTAGAAGACATGCATGGCCTGACAGCTGGCATGCACTGGGCACAGTCATGGCACGCTAGGCTGGGGCTGCTAGGCTAAAGCATGTGGGTGTGAAGGCAGACTGCCATCTGGACCTGGCTGTTCCTTTAGCCGTCGGTCCAACCCCAGTGCCCCCGGACACACAGGCGACAATCCCACAAGCCCAGTTATGTCCCCTTTACCAGTGCTCGACATAACCTCGGCCCAAAGATGGATGGCACCCACCCTTATAACTGTCACCCTTGGCTTTGGATTCTCATCGTTAGCCAACTACCAAAGTAGGGTTCATTTCCGCTTGGATAGCTGTGACTAATGTGTGGATCGCTTTGGAAGAATGTCGGATATCAAGGCTGTACATCAGAATGGCTTCACACACAGACCCCCTTCACAAAGTCAACAGGGTCCAATTTAAAAGTAGCAGATCAAATATATTCATTTTAGTTTCTATTGGGTTTCTGTCACTTGTTGTTAGTGTGACGTATTCCCTTAGTAGCACACTGGGCATACAGATGGAGCTTGTCAATGTTAGCCAATAAAAAAAATCTGTGGCTTTATAACATGTATATGACTATATAGAACATAATATATAAAAGTAATACATAGTCTCAGCACTGTTTTGGTTATTGAATATTTTCAGGACAAAATATACATTAGTGTCAGACGAGAGTTATAAAATTCAAAGGGAAACATGTTTTATGCAAAATAGTTTCATCAGTGGAACAGATAGATTTATTTATGTATGAAATGCTAATGTGAAATTGCAGGTATGTTAGATGTGGCATGTAGTTTTAGAAGGGAAGAGGCGTGGATGATTACTACCCTTTCCATGTCTATATCCTGCAGTCTTTTTTAGTATTCTGTCATAAATCACTCACCCTGATCTCTTTACCCATATTTTTGTCAGCTTTTTCTTTTGTGCAACGCCAAATTTAGCACAATGTTCAAGCTGCTCTATTCCACTGAATCTATATTTCAATTTAAGGCCCCTTAATTTTCCACAATATGTGAATCTCCCCACCCCCAACACACAAGCAGTATTCTAGAGCTTAGCATAACTAGAAACTGTCTTTATATTCATTATAAAGACATAGAATTATGTTTTTATTTTAGGTAATCGTGAGCTCTTTTGGAAGTTTGTTGAGAAACATTGCTCTGTTCCTCACAATGAAAGAATGAAAAGATGGAAACCAACACTGTCAAGCTCAAATAAGGATAATGACAGTCCATACGATTCATCCATTATATGAATTCTTCATTATACCATATCACAGGTTTGTGTAAGGAACACAATGAACTTTTCCTGTATGGAAAACAGCAGCCAGGACATTTGGTTTCAAACAGCTTCTGTGTTCCAAAAACAAAATTGAAACAGGTTTAGAAAGCCATGAGGTTGAGTAAATGTTATAAGAATTATAATTTTTAGGTGAACTGCTCCTTTAACTTACTCATCATATATTTAATGTAACTGATAGTGTTTAAGTCTAAAAATATGCACACAACTGGGATGTATCAAAGTAGGTAACTAGCAGACGGTGGGAATATTCTTGCATATTGCAGGGATGCAGGAATATGCCCAGTCCTGTGGTAATAAGGTTGAAAATTCAGCATGGCTAATGTACTCTTAAATGCTAATTCTGCCCACTGCTTGGCCGTGGCACTTAAAAGCACCTCACATACCCGACTGGGGCTTGATTAAAATCTGTGTGCGGCCCCATCGGCCCCCGCCAGATGAGGGTGAATATGAATGAATGAGGTTAGTCCTCGTGCAGCCGTGGTCTCTGTCCTTGCCTTCATGCACTGTAGCCTCACGCAGTGTGCGCTTGGAATGGAGATGAGAGGGAACAGGAGGGGTGAGGGCCTGCTGGGCAGACTGTTGGAAAGCTGGCAAAAACAAATGAGAAGGGTAAAGCTCAAGCAACACTGATCAGAAAGTCAAAAACGGTGGCAAAGGATTACCACAGACCAGACTGTATTTAAATGATGAGCTAGGGCTAATATTTACTACACTAACAAAAAAAGATTTGCATCTGTGCAAAAGGAAACGTGGATGAATCTCAGACAAATATGTTCAGGTCATGTCACCCAAAAAATAAGATTTTTGGACATTAAGTCACTTATTTTCTTAGTAGAAAATGTGTTTCCACTGCACACAGGTATATATTGTTTATACTAATGTGGGTAACCCAAAAACAGAAGTAAATATTAGCTTGAGCCGTGCTGAGCTACAACGAACATCCAATGCATTTCTCATTCTTTCTCAGGCACAATAAGGCTGGGTAAGCAATGTCATATGAGTATTTTGTTCTAATACACAATATTTATAAATCAATATGCAAACACTTTGCTACCCTATAAAGTCCTGCGGTGGCGCTGTAAAAATGGGGGATGTTGTATATAAATTCATATCACCCATCTGCATACTGTCCCATACACACTGCATGGTTGTGCAATATACACTTTCACAGTATGCAAATTTACATGCAGCATATTTATGATCAGTAGATCTTCTATTTTATCATTTAAAACTTTTTATCATCTTTAGTAATAAAATATTTTAAAAACTGCACTTGATTTCTGTAAAGTTATTATTTATGGTACTTGGTAAGCTACTTTGTCATGTAATGGAAAAGTCATTAATTGCACAAATATGCTTTGAAGTGACTATGATTGTATTGACGCAGCCCTAGGCCACAGTGTGCAGAAACAGTTTGGTATGAGTGATAGTCCCTGCTGTCTGTAAGTCCTCAGTCCCCAGCCACACACACGCGGACACACATAACTTTCGACCGCCTCGTTTTCTGCCTCTCATCAAATTGCAGCCAGCTCGCTCCCTGACAGAGCACAGCTCCAGCTTTGGACACACTACAGACAGCGCCACGAGGAGACACCAACGCTGGAGCCTCTCCGCCTGCCAAGAACTCTGGGCCAGAGAGGCCCCCAGAGGCCCTGGGGTGTGAGAAAGCTCTGCATGCCTTCCACTCTTTCCATCCAAGGATCCATCTACCAGGACTCAAAATTATCACTGAGGCCATATCAAAGCTGCTTTGCCGCAGACCGGAGTTACACTCTCCCCTCCCCGAGGTGTACTCGCTTTAGCTTGTTTAAGTTGCTGTGCATCGTCATGCTCGGATGAGCAAGATTTAAATGCTGTTGAATGGAAAAAATTATTACCGACTCAAAATATTTCCACTGAAATAAGTAGCTCTTGTAATTAGAGTTGCAGCACAGAGAAAACTCAAGCAGAACATACTGCTTGGAAAGGCATGAAGGGAGAGTGTTTGAAGAGAAGCATTGTCAGCTTATGAACTGCAGCTGCAATGCATCGCTAAGCGCTAACCTAATTGCAGGCGCTCAAATGGCGCATGCAAAGTTCCTTTGCTGACGCTTCTACCAACTCATCGTTTCTTTTGTTTTATCTACTCATCTGGACCTCCAGAGAAAACCAGAGTAGCATCAATATAAATCATTAATGCTGAGTCCATTATTATGACAGATGTCTCATAATTTTTTGTAGTTTAGCAAAGGTAGAGCACAAAATTGTTGCCATTATTTAAGATGTTCGACTTGATTACCGAAAAGTACTTTTTAGGATATTGATGGCATGTCCTTCTGAAGAAGCTACACTGAGAAATCATGACCTCTGACCCCAAAGAGCCATCAAACGTTCCCTGAGCAGCACCACGCTAGCTGTATAATAAACGACTCCCCAGAAGAAAGGAATGGAGATGTATTTTCTGCTGAAATGTTCAACGTAAACATATACAGTATTTGTCACCAAGTGTGTGAAAAAACTAACCCTAAAATGAATACAAACATGAATAGTCTGACACAAATTCAGAGGAGACTAACCTTTCTAATATTTAATCCAAAGCATTTAGCCCAAGATAATCAGAAGTCATGTAATTTTGAATATATAAATATATTTTCTAAAAATATATGAGCACTTTATTTTTTAGAATTTTTTTCCCCACTTTCCTGTAATACAAACCACAACTTGTGGCTGATATATGGCCTGTTTTAATTTCTGACTTACAACTTCAGGCACATTTTCCCCAATATTATCATAAATATGATTCAGTCAGAAATAATATGAAGTGATGTTGACATATTTGCCAGATATGGTAACCCATAACTAAAATGTGACCTTAGCATTTAACCCATCACTGGTGAGCAGTGAACACTGCAAGTCGTGAACACACACACACCCAGAGCAGTGGGCAGCACTGCTGCGTCCAGGAAGCAATTGGTGGTTGGGTGCTTTGCTAAGGGGCACTTCGCTTGCTACCTTCCAGCAGTGGAATCAAGTCTTTAATTATACCACCGGAAGACAGAAGACTCCTGATGTGCACCATATTAGCATCTGCTGATGGACAAGATAAAACTAATAAACATGAATGTGATTAAAAACATAACATTTGTAGCCAAATTTATAACTTTTTAGATGAAGGGTGAGATAATGCCAAATGATTCCTGCTGCTTGATATTACTGACCATTAATGAAAAACTGGCATGATTTTTAATCAAGACTTTAGACCAATAAACTGATGTAATAGCATAGCTGAATTAGATATATAACAAGTGGTCGGCAGCTTCTTTTTTGAAACATATATACTTATTTTCACACATACACACATCTGAACTCCATGACCTAAATTATTTATTTTAAGTAAAAAAGTGACATGTTATTTTAACTATTAATTTTATGTCATTTAAAATGGCATTGTTTCTATCATTACCCCAAAACTTTGGTCAGAAAGGCATTGAACAGAATAACCTCCTTAGCATTGATCCAGTTAAAAACTGCTGAAGTTAAACCATTTATACATACCCTTAAAGGTACAGCTGCACAGTCATATGCATATTTAAAGCCTTTAATCCTAAAGTATACAATCAAATAAATATATATATATGGCATTGATGCCCTAAATATTTTGGTATCTGCTCTGAAATGGCTTTGAAAGGGTAATTTTATTTTCAATCCGAAAAGCTTGACTGCACTAAATTTGCTGTTCCCAAACAGAATCAAAGTATAAGAACTAATACAGGTAAACATTTCACCTCTTGCCACATTTACAGATTTTTTATCATAGAATAAATACAAGAATGATATCTAATCATTTTCATTTATGTACACAAATATTTACCTACATACTGAATACATTTACTTAAATATTGTAATACATAAAAAATGTCACATGGACATGATGCTGCAAGAAATTGAGTTTTAGTCAATACCTTTCAATGGTGATTTATGTAAATACGTTTTTTAAAAAATGACATTTTTCTACTGTTCTGTCACCCTCAGGCCATTCCAGATATATTACCCCTGTATTTACCATACTTTCTTTAGATAAACAGAAAGATTAGTAAGATCTCATAGATTTCATAATATGTCTATGTACTTAATAAGGTTTCATCAGTGAAGTCCTCTTCACTTGAATTATATAAACACAGAGATGGTATTTATTTTTCTAAAAATCTGTTTTTTGTATTATTGTAAGAATGGCATAAGGCTGGGTAAATGATGAGAGAATTTTAATTTTGGGTAAACTATTCCTAAAAACACTTACAATTATGGAAAAGAGGTTCATCAAACAAATGACAGGAAACTTTATGGGCATGTAGAAAACACTAAAATCTATGCAGTAATTACCATTTTTTAATTTAATTATTATTTAATTATTATAACAATTCAATAGTTTATATATTGGGGGAGAACTGTGGCTCATTGGCTCCTACATATAGGAATAAGCAGTAAATTGTAAAAAAAAAAAAAATTGACTAGTCAACTAAACTTTATTTACTTTGTTTATCCAACTGAACATTTTAAAAGTTAATCTCAACTTTTGGTAACAAGTACAATTCAATATATAGCCCATGCAAAAAAGTAAAAACAAGCTGAGATTTCTTTTACAGTGTATAGAGGGTGGGTGTTTTTAATCAAGTTTTCGACGAGACCAATACTAAACAATGGCAACATTTACTCCTCTGTATCAATATTTTACACCAGGGGAGGTTTAAGTCTCATTCTGCGCGACTCAAACTCGACTCCAATATTTAATCAATTACCACAGTAGGCAAGTGTTCAGCATTTCAATGTGAGAAACTGCAAGCAAAAGAATCGACTGTATGATCCAGAAAGCTATTATTTTATCCCACAGTCTCTCTCTGTTTCAGTGCATTGCAGATATTAAGGCTGATCTTGGTTCAGGCTTTACTTATAATTGCCTCATTTGTAAAATAGTCCTGATTTCCACTGGTCTTTAAATGCTGATGACTCAGACAGAAATCTATGAGGCATGCAATGCTGGTGGAGGGAAATGTACGCCAATTATTTGAGCTTTTAAAAAGACAGCCTCCTAAAGACTAATGCTTAGGTGCTATGACAGTAGTAAAACATGGATTTGGGTTTAGTTGATTTGACAACCCAATGATATAATGTAATTCAATACAGACTTCAGCAATAGATAGTGTAAGATAATAATTGTACCTGTTTGTACAATTCACATCATAGAAATGTATACAAAACCACCACCCCATTGAAATAATTGAGTAGTTGAAAAATAAACAAGTAAATTCTACTAAAATACTACAAACTATAAGTAACTTATGCACGTAGTTGCAAAGCACATAGTTGCAAAGTTTTTTAAAGTTAGCAGAATGTCTTAAGGTGAACTATCCAAAAAAGTGTATCAGCATTTCTATCACAATCAAATTACAATAATTGTAAATAATTGCATTTAACAATATCTACTGAGAAACCCCCCCAACAAAGGTAATTCAATTCTATTATTGTGGCAGATGAGTAAAGCATGGAATAGATATTTATTTTTATTGACAGATGTCAGTTTTAGGTATTCCTCTTGTGAAATTTCAGTTTTCCTTTGAAATGCCTTAACGATACTTTCCCGCTGCTAAGCACTTGATTGATTGTTCTGTGAAGATCAGTGCTGTCTTGAAGAAACAAAGAGGGGAAGTAAAAACATCTGACACTCAATTTATGTAGTCCACAGTCCCAAGAATTTTTATGGTGTACGAGGAGTATGAGGATGCGTTAAATGCCAGCATATAGGAAAATCTGGGCTCTCACATTGGAAAGGAAATATGGTTTAGCTTTTGGATGTGACAGACACATAATTCAATACAGACTTAGACGATGTTAAAGAAAAATCATTTTGGGAAACCAAACTATTGAAACTGGCTTTTAAAATAACTGTACAGTTGGTTACTGGTGATCACACTGTTCACGACGGGGGCAAGTTGATGACAGCTTCTGGGAAACACTGTTTTAATCACTAGGTTAGTTGTGGAGACCATTGGGACATTCCTTACCTCGGCTGGAGGCCTGACAGGGAAAATGAGAAAATGTAGAACCATCTCATCTTACGATACAATAGCTAAACCAGTGAGTTTGACAGCTAACCGTGGGAGGCTAGCTGCTGTTTTGATGTTGTGATATCTAGGGGATGGTTATTCTAGCTGGACTTGAATCATACATATGACTCATGCACCACATAATTAGCTATGCCACTCCAAACTGACTTTCTATAACACAGCAGGAAGCTCTGCCCAGTTCAAACGATCATTATGGTACATTAACTTGAGCTGACACTTAAACACAATGTTTTGACCTCTCTGCTGTCTCCAAATTACACTATGCACACATTCCGGGGCCCAGAATAACAAAATGGCTTAGACTTTTTATTAGCGTGCCGTGGTGAAATTGTCATGCTTGCTTGTCACCTGGGAGTTTGGCTGGTCCAACATGGTCGCTCCTAGGCTGCTGAACAAAGCACAGATATGTACTTCTATGCCTCAGTTTTGTTCCAGGAGTTTTTTACCCCTTTGCACGTACAATAAGGGAAGTTTTTAATAAAAGCTAGAGGTCAGTAGCCAGATAGTGTCAGAATCTCCCAGGCCAAAGAAATGCCTCATACTTTTATTACCAGGAGTTATAGATCTGTTTCCTTTTGATTTCAAGTAGGTGGTGGGCAACCCAACAGACTTTGAAATTACATTATAGCATTATATTGGAAACAAAAAAAGGATAAGATAATCTAAAAAAAAACAAGGTACAAAACAATTACTTTAAGGTAATTAACAAACTTATTTGTAAATTTGTAAAACCAAATCGGCAATTTCATCCAATATGAAACAATTATATATGAATTATATATGATATATGATACAGATTTAAAACTTAGCTCTATATGGTTGAGCTACAGTACTCGTTCAGTATTATCAGTGGAATTGAGGTTATAGAGTGTGGTGATGTATTATTATTGCCTTACGGTAATGTACAGTATATTTTAACACACCTGAGCATTTAAGTGACTTATTTAATAGGAAGTTTTAAGTTTTATTCTGTATGTCGTTTCATATTTTTAGAGAAAAGATTTCAAAGCATCACCGTGTTAATGTTTTAATATAGGCTAGTTGTATTAATGGACCCTACACAAAATTGATCTGTGTTTATCTTAATTTGTTTTTTATTTAATAGTTTTTATGAATTATAAGGTTACAACCAGACCCATAGGAATAAGAAACAAATGTATCTCTGCTGTGGTTCTCTAGACAGCAATCAGGTTAAATTTCAGAGATCTCAACAATCTACATAGATTTGCCATAATAGCAATGTCTGCAAATAACAAAGATTTTACTTATTAATATTCATTTTAATTACTTATTAACTGATTTCACATCAAACTTACACAACCATAATTGCCTTTTTTGTGTCTATTATCATTAACAACTGAAAAAACATTGATGCTTAAATAAAACAAATCTGGGAACTCCGTTTTCTCATAGCTTTTCCAGAGCTATGAAAGAGTAACCTTGAGTGTTTATTTATAACCGGCTAAAGAGAGCGCTTCTCTTATTATGAAAAGACAAATTGTGAACTCGCCATGACATGTTTTGGGTTTCCCACTGTACATTTTTAGGAAGGTTATAAATGTAATAGTTCATACAAATCGCTATAGCATTTTTCATTTTTATAGCATTTCCACCAGTATTGTAATGAATTGGGATTAGAGTTTCATTTGTGGTGTTTCCTAAGGCATCACTATCATTAATGCTCATACTTAAGGTTATGGGTTTGTTCTAAACTGATAATCTTAAGTACTGAATCGATCATTTGTGGTATAGACATGAATATCACAGATCATGTGCCACATCTAGGAACCAAAACATCATAATGTGGTATTTTAACTTGGGCCAGTATAAGCAACCACCCACAGCACTCTTTCAACCACATAGCAATGCACTGAAAGACTTTAAAAACAGACTGTACCTTAGCATCGCCCTGGCAACCACCCACAACACCATAGCATTGTAGAGTTTATACACAAAATTTCAAAATCAAGTTTAGTCTTTACAAAAACTTTTGAGAAAATCATTTTAGACACATGCCAAAAAAACTCAAACTAAAAAATAAAGTGTGCACACAAACCATGACATCCCTACTTTGAATAGCAAAATAGCTGAATAGCTTTTTTGGAATAGTTTTCTTTATTACCATTGTTAATCTAGAGGCATTATTAGTTATAAGTAATATTGTGTTAATTAACCCATAATGAAAATGCAAAGGATATGATTGTACAAGCAAAAATAATTTTTAAACAATTATATTTTCCATTTCCACTGACACTCCTCTGCAAAATTGGCTTCATTCATTATTTTTTATCAGGAGTGCACTTTGGGAATCTCCACACATTGTGACACATTTCCTTTGGAAAATGAGAAAGATTGTCTCCTAATTAATCTCTGACTTCTTAATTGCTTAATTACAGTCATTTACAGCTCAATATGAAAAGAGATGAGAACAGACAAATACAAAGCTTAATGTTTCATTCACCATATCTGAACTGAACCAAATGGCACGTGTGCAAAGAGCGCACATGCTGCGGTTTGCAAGTTTTTTACTTGACTGACTTCAAATAAGTCAATGTCAGACAATGTCACCCTCTCGAAATGGCTCCATTCCTGGGCTCGTAAATGAAGTGTCCCTCCAAGAAAGATAACAGGGTCGCTGGCCTGCTTTCTCCCTGCACTTTAGAAATCGTTGTGTGCTTGAGTGTGGCCAGACGACTGGCTCTCTCGCAGAGACACAATGTCTCACACCCTCTGACAAACTGTACTAACAAAGCAGCCGTCCTGTGAAAACAGCCCCACACTTAACAAGACACTGATAACCAAAGCGTCCACACTCCCATACCCTCAAATACATTCCATAACTGCTAAAACACATCTGACACCAGTTATCAGTCATAGATTGCTGGTGCAAAGCACAATTCTGGCAAAAACATTTAGATCTGTATGAATTTTGTCTTTTTCATCTTTGCTCATGTCATGGGTTGTAAGGACATTCTTGTGTTTATGGGTAAATGACAAAGACGAATGTCGAATGAAGATGATGAGAAAAAAATTAAGAAAAAAAATGTGTTTGTTTCATACTTTTAAGATTCTTAAAATGTCAGGTGGTGTAACCATTAGGTAAAAGGGTGTGTATTCAAGGCATAAGGTAGATATGTTGTTTTGTGGCAATAGCTTGAATACAAGCTATATATGTGGCTGAATCGAAAATGTATGCAACAGGAGGTGCTAATCAACTACCAAATTTATAGGTATACAATAGATGGTGCTACACGTCTTTTTGAGCTTGGCTGAAAACTGCTGTATCTGTCGTCAGGTTCGTGTTTGGTGTATTGTTTCTATTCAAAATCTTCTTTCTTTGTGCTGAACATAGAACAGCCCTAAAACTTAATTATCAAGCTTTTAAACATATATACTTTTTTCAAGGTTAAAAGAAATTTTCACAAATATTTGAATTATTTTTAAATCATGAAAAATATGAGTTTTTTTTGAGGCTACAACTTGACCTTTGGCAAACTGTAGTCGTCAAAGTCGTCAACTTTTAGAATTTTTGAGAGACTTGAGGGTCTATAGGGGTCTTCTGTGTGATGTTACCTTATGATGTCACATGGTAACAAAATGGCATCCTAGATATAAATTACCGATGAAGATTTGAACACGTTTGTATAAAGATTATATGTGTAGACATGGTTTTATTTAGTAATACACTATACAGTGATAATTACCATTTTAATATTTTTAAAATTTTATACCATTTTAATAGTCAGTTTTACAAAAAATTAAAATTTATATATATGTATATGTATATATATGTATATATGTTTATGCTATTTTATGCAATCGTATTTAACAATTTTACAGGTCTAGACACCAAAGTAAATACTGTTGCTCTTTACACTGAAATGTCACAACAGATCAGTCTGAGAACTTTTTGTTTGTTGGATCGAATCATAAAAATGCCTTTATGTCTTGATCGTGTTTATCCTTTGGCTTGACTTTCAACCGAGTATTTATAATTCAACGTTTTTATCTTGCTCGCTCTCCTCCTCTTAAGCAACTTGGCACGCTCTCGTGTCATGTTCAACATCATCTCTTTTCTCACATATTCAACAGCAGCCTGATGGATGACCTAGGAAAAACTTGCACATATTCAGGCAAAGATAAAAGACGAAAGAACACAAACCAGACCTCTCCACAGCGTAAGGAGTAATCTGCCTGGCGTACAGTTACACACGTCTCCCACACCATCTCATGACCACTACAGCTGGCTGAAATGTACCGTCTGTATGTTCATTTCTATCTCAGATCTTTGAAATATTTCATCATTTGCAGGAAATCTACATTAAATATGGATGGTGCTGGTTGATGGGGTCAGTGTTGTTAATCACTGGGTGCACTGTATGGAGCTCTACGAGAGTGTGTGACTGTGTGTGAACCAATGGAAGAACACCTGCCCTGGTGTCTGCAGCAGGAAAGAGGAAAGAGGCGGTCTCCACTTTGGCTGGACTCCAGGGAAGGTCAGCTTGTATGCTAATCTGCTAACATGGTGAATATAATTGTAATTGCATACGGACAAGAGGAAGAAGCCAATGTTCTGATATCAAATTGGCAAACAGGGCTAAACAGAGAGCTGGTGATTAATAGAGGCAGACAGGTTTAATTTATACACCTGTGTAGTTTGAACAGAAGAAGAGAAACAAGTCTATGATGGAACAATGTTGTGTCATGCCATGACATGGCAACTAATGTTTTTGCACACTGGAATTGTGCTGCACTTCACTTACAAGTGTACTAACACCAGCTGTAACAGCTGTAAGCGTGAGACTTCACCAACAGTAAATTAAGATGATGTTAAAAGTAAAAATTTTCATTTTTTAAACTTGCCTCTCCAACCAGCTTTTACACACTAATATTGTGTTAAACACTTGTGCAACAAACCGTGCAGCCACGGTAAGGTAACAGGAAAGTCCACAGGAAAGTAACATGTAGACACCTCAGTGGATTAAGTGTGCCTCCCTGAACCTCTCAGTGCGAAAGTGTCGTACAGCTCCAAAAGACAGTGTTACACATGGGGGTGGACATAGGTTGAAGGGGAGCAAGAGAAAAACAGAGGGGGTGTCATCTCCACTCCGCCACATGGCGGTGGGCTGCAGGAAAGGTTGGCAGGCTGTCTTTTGTACAGTTCAAGGCTGTTTGAAATTTCAGTTGGATGCGGGAGTTTCATTACGGCGCCTTTTCACACGGCGTGAAAAGAAGTGTCAGTCACCTTTAGAGCGCATGTGCCCACACTCACGATGGCCTGCGTTTGCAGACACATACACGCAAAAAAACACATACATTCACTTGCTCTGTCTGTGGTTAAGAAATCTCTCTGTGCTCTGCTCTGTTTCATACAGCATCAAGTCTCTGAATACATGTGCATCCTGTAAAACATTCAATTAGGATTAAGACTGTAGCAGCAAATGCCAAACAGCAAGTCTGATTAACAAGCAAAGATTACAGCATATCCAATCCAACCTTAACCAATCACAAGCACTGTATGAAACCGTAGAGCCTCTTTGTGACTGTTTAAAGTAAAGGAGAGAGACTCTGGCATATCTGGCTCGCTCTCCCATTGACCTTTATTGGAATTCAGGGCAACATGAACACAAAACAGGGCTTGTTCAAGATGAAACTCACTGCTTTCTGGAACCTCCTCCAAGAATAGCTGGAAAAAAAGGGAAAAGGTTCGACTCAGAGTAGCCGTGGCGCTCTCATTTTATGTGATCGTATTTTTTTCCTAAACTAACAAGCAACGTTGTCTTTTACTTAGGGTTTGGGTTACATCTGTCCTACTTTCAGAGGCTTTTTTTGGATCGCAGAGGCCATTCAATCACTTGTTGTCTTCCTGCGTGAGCCATGGGTTAATATTTCTGCACTGACCGCCGGCTGAAGTATTATATACTTCAGCTCGTAATGCTAATGTTGTTGTATATCAGCAGCAGGGCTACCATCACTGCACATCATGATCGGATGTCCTTTTATTGGTTTAAGTGCAACAGAAGTTGGGTTCAATTTCTCTTGTCTCAACTTTGTCAGTGAATAAGATTAAACCAGTCAGAATCATTTTGATATGGATGTTGAGGTACGCTTCACTGAATGGGAGCTTATATACTCAGGGGGATGTTTAAATGTATCAGTGGCATGAAGTCCATGCCACTGAAAGAGGATATACTTCTCAAACCTCAAGAGACATCTGCAACCATTTCCCTACTAAATACGATCCATGTTGTTGTAAATCATATTAGTACTTTGTATTACCAAATAGGTTTTACCCTTAAAATGAACTGCATTGGTAATGAATGCGTTCTACCAAAGCTTGAAAGGTTTTTGACACTTTCCTACGAAGATTTCCTTCTCTCCATCCCTTCACAAAATGCAAATGTAGCCACTGGCACCTGACTTACCCATAAGATTGAAGGGGCTTATACAATTTGTAATAAGTAGTGTACAATAGGAGTTTAATTTTCACGCTTGACTGAACAAGACATATTCGTTTTGGGGAGGAAGGGGGAGGATGTTCCTACGCCCATGAGAAAGGAGTTCATTTGGATGGAGGGTGTTTGCTGGTTATTTGCAGGGCTAGAAATGAAGCCTCTTGCCAAGCCATCAGCTGCAACTGT
This sequence comes from Botia almorhae, assembly GCA_036877575.1. NCBI lineage: Eukaryota > Metazoa > Chordata > Actinopteri > Cypriniformes > Botiidae > Botia > Botia almorhae. The sequence goes on from JAZGTJ010007219.1 coordinate 18,714, forward strand.
CAGAGGTCTCTGAAGCGAACAAGGCTGGGGATTAGGGGGCAGATTGTAACGTGGCAGCCGTTATGGTAACCGAGAGGGAGCAGGCGTTTCGAGACGATTGCTTTTCGGATATCTGGGGCCTCTTAAGCTTCCTGTCACAGGTGAAGGAGTCTCTGAATAATTATCACAGCCTGTCTTGCTGTGACATTGTGAGGATGTTGTTGCTGCTAAATAAATTAGCTTTGTGTTTGCAATGGGATTTGATTATTGGAGATACCTAGAAATAGACATGACATTTGGAACATTCCTTATTTTTCCATGCCTTACGTTTCTCTTTGCAGTAGTCTTACTTTTCATAGCTCCTTTATTAATTATTGTTAATATTTAAAGGCATGCTTTGAGGCTAATAATAAGAGTTGTAGATTTAATAATATTAATTTTTGAGCCAAAATGATAAATTGTATCTCAAATCATTAAGCTTTTCAGTAGAGGTGTGCCACTACTATCTAAGCATTCTGACTATTGCTTTTCATCTGGTGGATGATAAAATAGGTAAAGCATTGGGTGAAGAAAACCTCTGAGCCATTTCTGGGAACCAGAGCATCAGAGACTTTTGACCTGAGCTAGTAAGCAACCACTCAGAAAACCACTCTGTACACCACAGCAACCACAAACTCCAACAATACCCTGTTGCAACCACCCACAACTTCATGTTTTGGACAGTTATTAATCACTAACATTTTATAACGATAGTTGTGTTATAATGTGAGTTGCAGGTAGTTAGTTTTTATCTAGTTATATCTTTATGGTTTCAAGTTTAACACATATACTGAAAGACGAAATGTTTATTAAAAGTAGAGACATAAAGTAGACAGAGCTGGCACACCTGTTAGCTGTGTGGTAAATGTTTGTTTATGTTTTGTAGCAAAACAAGAATGATTATCTACCAGGCACAATGTAACATTTAAAGACACATGTGATATGTCCACAACCACTCAAGCTGTAGATTGTATCCTCCATCCCCCCTCTCTTTCTCTATCACTCTGTGGAATTTAGGGCTAGCTGTATTGTCATTGTGGCTTCTTTCATGCACCATCTCCTGCATTTATAGCTTAGCTGGATCCAGGTGTAGCACTTTGAAAAGGGGTTAAAAGCTCTTTTATTGCAGTTTTATGAACTCAGTACAAGGAAACAAGAAACTGAGTTTTGGACATTAGAAAAGAAGATAACTGTTTGTGTTCCTCCTCGAAATTCCAGGGGATAATGGCGGATGTTCACTTTATGCACTCTACAGGATGAAAATGGTATATATATATATATATATATACACCATATATAGCTATATATGCCTCCAAAGTAGAAACGTTGGGAGAGATTTTTTTCTGGGTTAGGCATTTTACATAGGCAAGAAATGAAAGGCTGGAACAAGCCCCCAAAAATCTGATATCATTCTGATATCATTTACTGAACTCCAGTTTTAAACCCGTTATGCATTTCTTTCTTTAAAAACACCTCAATGCAGCATCGGTAGTAATTGGTTAATGTTTAAAAAAATGCATTTTAGGCATTATTTTAGCATTTTTGCATGTATAAAGTCATGTGCTGTTTTTTTTTTATAAATTAATACCCTGTTGTTCTGCTACTAAATACATTTTTATATAAACAGATCACAGTTCATGTAAACTTTAGCTGTTTTTTTGTCCGTCTCTCTTCAGTGGAACCTTCAGGTCTGGATTATGGACCAGACCTGTGAGACCAGTACTCAGATGCCCCCGACTGCCAGGGGCTTCCTCAGGAGAATAACCAGAGACTGTCAAAATTTAGCTGAACACAAGTGCCCTCATCACATATAGCGCAAGCTGACCATTAGGGACAATTGTTAGCCAGTTTTCATAATTAAGGTAAAATAAAGTCTTTGTCACTTAATGCAGCATAAAGGGTCTGTCACCAGGGGTGACAGTGGTGGCAGGTGGAAGGAGTCCCTCCATGCACCAATGGGACCAAGATCTGGCCCTGCTAAATGTCTTATAAGATGGGATAGACTAGAAACTGCTCTAACTTTGATGACTTTTAAATGGATTCCTTCTATGTATAAACTAAGTTATGGGTCAAGGTTACCACCAGGGAGAGGTCTGGCAAAAAAAACAGAAAAAAAAACAGAGACAAAGTGCTTAGCGATCACAGTTCATTATCAATGGAGTGTAGTGCTGCTGTGTTGTCAGTCAAGTCATACTTGATTGAATGGGTGGGCGAAACTGGCATACCCAACTGCTGTTTTCATCAGCCTTATTTAAGGGAATAAAAAGCATTTCTGTTCCACTTCTTCTCTTGGCTTTCTCTCTTAGCTTTTATTATGTCCGTCATCCCCCCTCCCGCCTCCAATTATGGACATGCTTTCATCTACATGGCCAGGAATGACCTGATAGGATCAAGATAGTTACTAAAAAAGAGCCATTGTCCTGTAGATCTTTCATAGTACCCCTGCCACCTCTCCATTTACCTTGGTTAGGAAAAACCTCAAATGCCCATATTCCAACATACGCTGCTTGCAGATATTATACTGTAGAAACTGATGTTTTTAACTAGGAATCTTTATTAATGGGAGCTTCCACACAGCTCTCTAAAGAAAACTGTGGATACACTAAATCTAGTAAACCTGGTACAGAAGAAAGATTTGGTCTTTGAGTTTTAGCAGCTTCAGAGTACTTTAATTTTTAAGATAAGTTATATTGTTTGACAGAGGAGTCTGGGACTTTGTAAGCATTAAAAAAAACGGTTGCTTCTGTGAGTGTTAAAAAAATTGTTAAGCTTCTATGATTAATATTTTCAAAACCCTGTGTATGACCTTGTCATAAAGAAAGAAAATACTTTAAAGTCTCATGATGTCTGATGACTGAGCGCTATTTTTTGCTGCCAAGTGTGTCCCATAAATCACAGCTCACGTTTTATGGACTTCGTAGTTGAGCTTTAAGCAACATTGAAGTTAATGATGCTTAACAACAAATACTAACAATCCAGTAAAAGTATAATTTGCTGCACTGAACTGACCTCCCTGTGAGATGTTATTTTTAACAAGTTCTTAAAATCATAAATTACTTGTCTCAGGAGTGAATACAACCACTTATATTACATATGACTGCCTAACCACTTGCTAGCAGCTAACTAGTCCCATAGGTGCTTGTGTTGGGTTTATTGAGATGCATTGTGCTGTTTACATTTATGCATTTGAAAGACGCTTTTATCCAAAGCGACATACAGTTCAAGTTTGTCAGTACATTTTGTCAGTATGTGTGCTTCCCTGGGAACAGAACCCACAACCTTTGCGCTGCTAACGCAATGCTCCATTGGTAGAGCTGTTTTTAAGAGTCCCTCAAAAAGTTCAGTTACTTGTCTAAAAGCAGTTTGGAAATCGGAGTTCCATGAGGACCCCAGAGGCCGCAGCTTCTTACAGGATTGCAGCCCCCAGAGAGCCAAGGTAATTAGGCCAGGTGAATGGGGTTGGAGACTGATATAGTGGGGCCTTGTTCCTACTGCTGTCCACCTATTGTCCAACCCAACCATAGGGATGATTTCATCCAGGAAAAAGAGAGGAAGAGGATGGGTTGTAATTTTGGCATGGTAATTATGAATATTGCATACATCATGGAAAATATGACAATTGGTAGAATGAACTGGAGAAAGGAAACCATGGCTGTGTGTCCCAGTTAAAAGAGTCTAATGCAATTTTGTTGTTGTCTATAATAATGATGTCATGCATGTCTTCCTAAGATTTAAGGTTGTCTCCAAGAATACCATTTTTAAATTTTTATTCAGTTTTATTTTAAACTGAATGGGTGAGGCCTTTTTACACCTTTTCTTTAAAACTGAATATTCTATTCTACTTCAAATATATTAAAATATGGAAGTGAAATAAGTTACTAATGTTACTTTATTTAAGGGTTTTTAATTTTATCCACTTTAGTCTGAGATAATGACTGACTAGAAAACATTTAGTCTTGAAGAGTTTGAAACCGTTTGTTTCTCCTATAATTCCACAAGAAAATGGCCCAAGCTGCCCCCCCAAAAAATTGACTTAAATGGATGTAAGTCCTTTAACTCTTTACCACATTTCCCAAAGCATTGATTTTTATAGAACAAGGTTAAGATTCAGACAATTTCAACTCTTACACTGATCTTTTAAAGTGCAGCCAATGATTGGCAGATGATCACCCATTTTACCTTCCTGACATAACATATTACGTGAGCAATGGCGACCAATCCTGTCTATTATTTAGAAACACTGAACTGTATGACATTGTTAAAGCCATATTATGACATTTGGAGAACAGTCAACATATTATACACATTCAAAATCTATACAAACAAATTGTGAACCAAAAAAAGCCTTGTTTTAATTAGCGTCAAATTAAATATGCATCTATCCTGATTAACACCCATGCACAAATACACATGAATCTATTTTAATTTTATTAATCTATTTTATTTTATTTAAGACATCTGTGCCGAAGATGAGCAAATGAGTGTATGGAAAAATATTGGCAAATGGATATCTTGTGTATTACTGTTAGCCATGCTTACTGGCTTTTGTCTTTTGCC
>JAZGTJ010007220.1:0-23286 GCA_036877575.1 Botia almorhae
AAACTAATAAATATTAGAAAAGATACTCATCATGTAGTCTACATAGCAGTATTATTAATTATGAAGTGCTGGTTGTTCATAATTTTCCAATGGCTCCAGACTTTTTAAATTTACTGGTGCAACTAATTTTAATTTACGCGGACCAGCAAAGTATTTAGGTGCTTCTGACATTCTAACAAGTGCTGCAATATTAGGTCAGCCAAATACAAGACTTTGGGTAGCATATCTCTCATGTATTTAAATACAATTGTAGGCTACAGCAATTTTTTATGGTATAACAAGACAGGTATAAGTACACTCAAGAGCGTTCCCCCACTTGAATAGGCATTTAAGCCTTACAGTTCAACAAACACTATTGTAATCCTGTCTAGGCCAGCTGAACTGTTATTTAAAAAAAAAAGCCAAATAGCCCCTGTAGGGCTAGCTCTAGTTATTCGCTCTGGTGAAATAAGTGAGCTGAAATGCCCTCCTTGCAACTAGCATAGCCTACGACTGAACTAATTAGGCTTTTACATTTTTTGTATGGTACATGTGGCTTTGACTACTCAAACGTAACCGAGAATGTAAAAAGCTGCATTATCGCAGCTAGCCAATCATTTAGTGCACTTTTCTGTAGCTAGAATCTAGCTTAGAAATGTAAGGAAGTTTATTTCAATGCACGTACCTTGACATGCTTCCGCAAGTTGGAGGATGAATTTATGTAGGCGGTGATGAAGTTCTGTTTTGGTAAACACAGCAAACACTTGAAGCGAAAACTATCATTAACTTGTTCAATAAAAAAAATTGAAATAGTCTGGCTAGGTGGGGCCATGGGTTGGCACATTCCTGGAATGGACCTGCTGTGTCTTCATCCATTGTTTCGTCCATGGTTTCGTCTCTTATCTAAATCATTATCTGACCATGGAGTTGACTTTGACGGAAAGCTGAAGGTGATTGCTGATAGGTTGTCCCAATCAGTGGCACCTGCACAATCCAATCGCGTTTGAGAGGGAAAAAACAAATTGAGGGTTTCCGAGTTCAGAGTTCCGATTTTTCTTTTTTCCTTTTTTTAGAAGTAACGGGTACTCACGGTTATGAATAGAAATGTAGCGGAGTAAAGAGTACAATATTTGCCTCTCAAATGTACTTGAGTATGAGAACAGGCTATTAACTATGGACATGTCTAACTATTGTTTTACAACCCAAATTATCCAAAAAATTGTCTTCAGTGTTTACATATATTGCTTTAGCATGTATGACTGGAGTGTCTTTCTGTCCAAAATTTGCATGTTCTCTCTGTGTTACCCTGTTGCCATACTCCTGTTTCCCCCACAGGCCAAAGACATGCAGATCAGATAAAAATTAACCACAGGTGTGAGGGAGAGTGTGGATGTGTTTGTCTGTGTGTGTTAGACCTGTGTTGGATTGGCCACTTGTCCAGGTGCAAGCCCACATATAAAGCAGTATAGGGCATGCATGGATGTCATGCATACGTTTCAAATAAATGTAACTTGGGTTATTATGATCTAATGCAATGACATTCAGACATTTTCAATTATGGCCTATGTGTGCAAATACTGTTCGGTAATGGAATTACAGAATAGCAAACTAAAACAAACGAAAAATGATTTCTCAGTGTTTTTTTGACCTCGTACCATGTTTTTTCAAACTTCACTATTTGCTTTGTTACATAACTAAAGTGATTGTGTATGGAAAGTTACTTTAATTGTTTTTCCTGTAAAAGAAGATAAAACTTTATACGCATGCAGCTTATAATACTAAGAATGCTCCCTCAATTAGGTTACTAAACATAAGCATTGCCCCCTGAAATCAACACAAAGTACACCGTTCTGCCAAAGATAAAGTTTATCTTTTAAAAGGAAATTTCATATTTTTTAAGGAAAATCTCAGTATGTTGTATTCAAGAGACAATTTAAGACAGAGAGGGGGACCTTTATTTGTGTATTATTTGGTATCTTTTAGAAGTTTGATGGTTGTTGTGTTGTTTAGCCTCAGATATGAGCTGTCAATCCATAGAGAGAAATACCAGTTTGCCCTCACATCAGGAGACATCACAATTTAATTTCACCCTCAGGAACTTTCACTGCAACACACTTCACTCTTTCTGTTTTTCCAACTTCTAAATATTCCTTGTGTTACACAATAACTGCTGCAATGATTATATGTCACCCATTCAGATTCAGGCAATTTAAAGCAAAACATTTAAATTTCCATTTAAATGATTATTAAGGTTCCCATTTATAAGACCACAGCTGTTTCATCTCAAAACTCCCACACACTCATTTTATTGAACGCAGATGTTGATCTGACCAGGGTCTGCAACATATGTGACTCAAAATGGCAGTACAGAGAGCATACAGTAAATGATGACCTCATCTCTAATCTCTCTCAAGCGTCTGTAAACGTCTGCAGTTAAACCACATAGACATTTACTGTGAATGAAAACATGCAGCATTGCATGTTCCTCAAGAGACGACGGAGACAGACAATAGAGTCATCATCTCCTGTTGGGCTGGTAATTGTATGCAGGTCAGCACTTGCTGTGTGGGCTTGTGAAAGATCATTTTCACTTCCAATTTAAATTAGAAACAAGCATCACTTCAGCAATACAGATTTAAGATGCATATTCAAACTTGCCACCTCATAACACGCACAAGGTTTGATATCAGTGAGTACATTCACACAGGCATTTTCATCAAGCTATAATCAAGGTACTGTGAGTTTTGTGTAATCAAACTTAATTTCTCTCTCCAAATATACATGACATGGATAATAAAACATTTTACCTCTGTGTTTCAGAGCAGTGTAAAATCAAGTGATTGCTTTTGTCTGATTGGTTATGTGCCTTGTGAAAGTTTACTGAATCTGTGTATCTCTACACACACTTAATTTGTATGACTTTAAAAGTCTTTTAAATGACTTTTTTACTTAATGGTAAATAAACAGTACATGACTTAAAAGATGTCCTTTATACTGATTCTGGTAAAAACATTGATAAAATTGGGTCAAAGTAGAGAGAAAACAGGAAATCTCTCAGTGCAAGTAGGTTGCGCTCTGCAAAAAGAACCGATGAAGTCCAACCAATGAGCTCTCGGAAACAGCAATGGAAAAATCATACCAACAGCATTAATTCTTCTCATCCCTCCTGCAAAAGTCTTCAGATTGTGACAGGCAATATTTAGATAACAGTTCAGCTCTGTCAGTCTCAAAGAGACACAGTGGTCCCTGAAGAAGCAGGGAAAAGGGATTGTCCTTCTGCTGTCTGCTGTTGAAATTTATTTTCACACTGCCTTTCTCCTTTCATCAACATTTCAGAGGTTTGGAAGTTCTTCACTAGCTGAATGCATACATCGTTACAATAACAGTAAGCAGAGGTTTTTTTTAACATCCCAGCTATTCATCAACCTTGTATGTTCTGCTACTGTGTATAGGCTCCGTGTCAACCTCCTACCCCGACTCAAAACCACAGATAGCTCAGCATATGCCCAGACTCATTAAACAGGGACACTATGACATCATCAAGCAACTGGGCTTCCAGCTACTTTTTCACCGCTGATCTTTCTATACCCACACACGCAAACAGTGGTCATAAAGAGTAACTGTGTCCTGCTGGGACCCACCTGTTTCCGATTTAACTAATTAGACGGAAGTGTGCAGTGACTTTCTGAAATTTGTCCTAAATATTTGTATAATACAGACAGAACTCTCTTAGGGCCATGACTTCATCAGACAACTTGTTAACTGCTGCTGTAATATAACAAAAGTTTTTTCATTTTTTTTATTTTGTCCAATTGTTGTTGGTGTTTGGTAAACCTGTTTAGAAACAGTTATGTCACAGAGTTTAGTTCAGTACAATACAGAGGTTGTGTAAATACGCAGTATTGGTGAGATGAAGTCGAGCAAATTTTCCATAGGTCTCTCTGATGACTTTAACATGTCCTGCCAACAAACACAGTCGTCTTGACATAACCCACCCCCCCCCTCCCCAACAGACACAAGACTGCGGTGGGTTTCAAATGTCTTTGTTTAGAATCCTGTGTGGTTGTTCATTTAAAGTGAAACTGGTTGTTCGGGATGTCTCCAGTAATCAAGGAACCAGATTTTGGGGGATTTTTCAAGTACTAAATACAGATATTATACTTGCTGGCTGGAGTATTTGATCATGAGCACAATAAAAACAGCAGCTGCTGACATTTAACTGTGGAAGAATGTTGAATGTGATCATGTTAAAAAAATGGCCTCATTACATTATTCGCCAAACCCTGTTGTATGTTTAAGTAGTTATATTGTAAGAAGTCAGGAACAACCATACTTGTCATGAGTATTAATCATTCATGTATGTTTGTAATTATTCAGCAATTGTATTACAATGCACTGGGCTCCGGTTGGTTTCAACTACTGCTGCCTGCCCATCTGCGCTGCACATATCTCAGTACACGTTCAATACTGCCACCTAGTGCCACTATTTCACTATACACAGTACATGTAATACATTACATTGTGCGTACAGGAGTTACATCTTATTTAATATATAACTCTATACAAGAATTTAGAATCGTGATGTATAGGGAAGATCGGGGCTAGTTGTTACACAGTGAACGTTTCTCAGGAATGTTTTGTTTTAGATTTTTCAAATTTTTGTATAAACTCAACTTAAAGTTTTGACGTCAACACATTTCAAAATGATTGTAGTCTGGAAGGTGGTCAGATAACCTTCACTGTTTAATCCACAGTTCTAAAGAAAGGATTGTATGGCAAAGTTATGGGTTTAGAGGGTCTCTCCAAACTTTGTCCGCTACATGTACATTAATATATGATCTTAACACAAATTCTTCTTTCAAACACTTAAATGCATAAAATGCATGTAATTTTAAAACATATGGATGAACATTTTTATAGATGTGAACAGTGAACATAAATATTCTGTACTGTATGTCTCCTGCACGCCCCTCTCCTTTCCAAATGTTGCCGTATCACAGAGCACAAAGCTGCTTTCCATTAGCACTGAGACATCTGTGATCTGATAACATTTCAAATAAACCTTCCCATCTCTCCCTGTGAACTGCAACAGAGATAGATAACTATTTCAGCATTTTTGCCAAAAACGGATGGAAGGAATCTAAAGGGGTATTTAGGGTCTTCTCTGAGAAGTGCATAATACAGAGCCAGACTAAACGTCAATCTGCAAACAACATTTACAGGACAAAGCACATCAATGGCATGCATAAATAAATTCGCTTGGTTATATGGTTTGAAAATCATTAATATATATCAGATAACGGTGTACAGTTACATTTGAACAAAATGTGGTGCAATAAGTGTTTTTGGAAAATAGGTTTTCACAAACCCCGCCACAGCACCACTTTAACTGTCTGTGACTTTCACTTAGGGTTACGGTTAGCTGTCAAGCATGTATGGTGTTGTTAAATCAGAAATAATTTATATGATTAGAAATTTGCTTCAATATTAAAAACATTATGTCTGCATATATCTATTTATTCTATTGTATCCATCTATTTTACTCACTCATTACATTAAAGGGGTCCTATTACAACTTCACTGTAAAGGTGTAACGAAGACGCAGAGTCATGAGGATCCATTTGTAGTGTTTAATAAAAATGGTCAAAAACAGGCAAGGGGTCAAAATACCGGCAAACAGTGTTATGGGGAAAAGGCAAAATCCAAAATGATAATATAGGCAGAGGTCAGGGCAGGCGGCAAACAAGCATAAACATTAAGCAGTCACCGTTCAGGGCAGGCAGCAAACAAACCAGAAACACTCCAAACACAAAAACCAGGTAAACAGCAAGGGGAAAACCCACTCTAAAATGTAAGCCGAGGCAATATAAGACATCACACTGAGTTCTTAGAGTCCAGGTTTAAACAGCCACTTGATTGATTGGCTACAGGGGTACCAACAGGAAGTAATCAGCCCCAGATACAGGGGCCCATGGGAATTGTATTCCAGGTGGATATTAGTACTCTGTCAAAGGCTCCCTCTGGTGGCGCAGAGGAGGCGGAGTTGAAGCCTCCTCCGTAACAAAAGGGAAATATTCTCTTTAACAGAAATTGTTTTTTTTAACAATTGCAACAAACAACTAAAAGGGACTACAACGAGCTTCTTCCAGGTTTGTGACATGGAGAATACCAATATTAAAATAAACTCAATCCTGGGATTAAGGGGACCAGGCCTGGTTGTACATTAGTACTAGCGTGTTGTCACCATGCTGATACAGTGACAACACACGTTGCAGACTTGATTACTGCAATGCCCTACTTGGTGGCTGCCCTGCAAGACTAATCCAAAAACTCCAGATGGTTCAGAATGCAGCAGCCAGAGTTCTCATGAGAACGAACAAGTACGACCATATAAGCCCAGTTTTGTCAACTCTACACTGACTGCCTATCAAGCACCGTATACATTTTAAAATCTTGCTTATTACTTAAAAGGCCCTGAATGGTTTAGCTCCTCAATACTTAAGCGAGCTCCTCTCTTATTATAGTCCTTCACGTTCACTGCAATCTGAAGGTTCTGGCCAACTGTTAGTACCCAGAATTTCTAAAACAAGTGCTGGTGGTAGATCCTTCTCGTATTTGGCACCCAAACTTTGGAATAGTCTTACCAGTGTTGTCCGGGAGGCAGATACACTCTGTCTTTTTAAATCTAGACTAAAGACCCACCTCTTTAATCTTGCCTACACATAGTCATATGGATTTTATAATCAAATCCCCTAAGGGATTATTAGGCTGCATTAATTAGGTAAACCGGAACCGGGAACACTTCCCACAAGAACAGATGTACTGGCTCCACATTAAATCTGTCTGTCTTTCATTCCCCAAGGTCCTGTAGTCAGCTGGACCAAAACTCTGAGACCAGATGTTGGGGGACTGGATGAAATGACCCGGAGACAGATCATCAGGATTTGATAGACTTCTTTAGTAATCTTACCATTATATACAAGACAACTTTTAGCTTTATTTTGTTCCCTGCTTAGTCACAGCAGTGTGATGTTATGGCTGCAATTAGTAACATTATGCCGCTTTTGTTGGCATGATTTTTCAGTGCCCGACATATCAAATATAGTTGGAACCATCAGTTTTACATCTATAATTAACTATAAATCATCACAATAAACTCTGTTCATATCTAAAAGCATCTCCAAATTCAAGAACATGGTTCTCAGCCAGAAAAAAAGTGGATTGTTCCCTTGAGTAGGGCGTGAGTAGCTGGCCCAAGTGGAGAAGTTCTAGTATGTTGGGGTATTGTTCACAAGTGACGGAGAACTGCACCAGTGAGGTACTGGACATTGTACTGGACCTTTGTGGAAGAAGATAACTGAGTCAGAGGGCAAAGCTTTCAATTTACCGGTCATGAACTGTGGGTAATGACCAAAAGAACAAGACAAGATACAAGCGGCTGAAATTTCTTACGTTTTTTTCCATAGGGTGTCTGGGCTAGCCCTGAAGGATAGAGTGTGAAGCTCACACATCCAGGATGCTGGGACTCTTCATTGAAAGGAGCCAGCTGAGGTGGTGTGGGCTGGTAGGATGCTTCCTGGATGTCTCCCTGAGGATGTCCTCCAGACATATCCAATGGGGAAAGACCCCAGGGAAGATCCAGGACTCGATGGAGGGATTATACCTCACAGTTGCTTGTGAATGCCTTGAAATTCCCCAGGAGCTGTAGGAAGTAGCCAGGGAAAAGAATGTGTGGGCTTTCCTGCTTAGCCGGTTGCTTCCACCACCGGGTCCCTGACAAGCAGAGGAGGATAGATCTAACGCAGAGGCTGGGGCTATAATCACAGTAGCTGCGTGAGGGCAGCAAGTCAATAGTCTGAATTAAGTTTTTGAATTAACACAGTTATTATATTATACTATGCTTTTATCCAACATAACAGATTTATGAGTTGATTACACTGGAAGGACACTAAATAAAGTATTTCTGTTTGTGTTATTGTTTTGAAGCAGGAAATTGGTAGGGGTCTAAATCAGACATCTCATCACAATACATTTGTACATTTGCAACAAAAAATACACTTTCGTTTATTTTTTTAAATAAATAAAAATAAATAATGGGCACATGATTTAAGGCGACAGTCACTCTATGTCATCAGACAAAGTTCCATTTTTTAAATGTACTGACAAGTTTGTCGTATTTCCGGAGTGTTTTAGCTGGCACTGGCAACTTTTATAAATTACATGGGTTTTCTGTCTGCTCATCTATTTTTAAATGAAAAGTATTTCCATACCCACGATTTGCATGTAACAGCAGACACAAAATCTGTGTCGATTCGCTGCTGTCACCGCTTTGTTGCATCGCAATCTGACGCACAGGCAGACAGTATCGCAAGTAAATGAAAATATGCACTTTGGCAAAAATGCGTAGCAGACGTCACGTTACGTGAAGATGTGAAGTGTCCAAAAAAAGTACCAATGGATATTTTACCTGTGGCATCCATGCAGTTAGTAATAGTTCTCTCTAAATTTAACAAACTATTATTCAGTATAATAAATGCTAATTGTTTGTATAACATAATAACTGCTAACATACCCAATTATTCATAAGAATTAAAACATCCAAGAACTGCACATCTTCTAATCAGTGCTGTTTAACTGTGACCTGCTTAGTTGACGTTTGCACTGTCATTGTGTAGTCTTTTCATATGTCATAGGTTAAATTACTGGTTCAATTACAAATCAGAACTGACACACCTATGCTGAACATGTGGTGAAAAACAACGGACAACTCATTTACTTTTTTGCCAGCTTTATTGGGTGAAAAATAGTAGAGGCCTGGAAAACATATACAGCTACAATAAGAAGTGAACAGCACCTGCACACAAACAACACTAAACTATTTTAGATTTCAGTGAAAGAGATACGAGTCATCATTTAAATAATTTGTTCAAAAGGACTGAGCATGAATATAACATCACTATCTTACAGTAAATATACATTTATTCAAATGGGCATTCTCCATGTTACATACTTGATTTAGTTTAGTCAGGCTTTTTCGCTTATTATCTTTAGCATGAATCTAGACTCCTTACCAAACGAACTGATTAGTTCAGATAAAATCTCTTCTCAAATCATCCCTCACTAACATTTTTTGTCTTATTTTTATTAGTTGGCAAAAAAGTCTATGGATCTTACAAAACTTATTTGTTAATGAAATAAACACTGCTGGCATCTAATAATGATCATTTTAAAACTGTTATCAAACTGTTGTTTCTATTTTCACTGTTTAATTTGCTTTTTTGTTATGGTAACTGATTCGCCATCACCTGATTCTAGTTTAGTTTCATCACCTTGTGTATTTATAGGCTTCCTTTTCTTTAGTTAACTGTCCATTCTTAGCAGGGTTGGACTGGGACAAAAACAAATTCTCCCCTGGCATTTTGGCCTAGACTGGCCCACTATGATCACAAATTCCACCCATCTTTGAGCACCCTTGAATATGTATACAAACTCCTATTTCTTAAAAACACTAAAGGCATTTAGTTTTACACACTAATTTATTAATACAATAAAACTGTATAATCCACACTGATGAATCCTAAAACAAGTGCCTGTGTTTTTGAAGGAGAAGAGACATGATAAATTGTTGATCAAATGATCACTGTTTTCCATAAGATTGCATTGAATAGTCACTGAGTCCCTTCTCTCTCTCTCTCTCTCTCTCGCCGACACTCTCGACACTCTCCTTTCTTTCACACTCTTGACACACTCTCGCCAACTCTCTCTCGCACTCTCCTCTCTCTCGCAGTCTTGACACTCTCTCGTCGACTCTCTCGTGCTCTCGACACTCTCTCCTTTTTCTCGCACTCTTCTCTCTCTCACACTCTCGACACTCTCTCGCCAACACCCTCTCGCACTCTCGACACTCTCCTCTCTCTCGCACTCTTGACACTCTCTTATGCTCATGACACTCTCCTCTCTCTCGCACTCCCGACACTCTCCTCTCTTTCGCACTCTCGACACTCTCCTCTCTCTCGCACTCTCGACACTCTCTCGCCAACACTTTCTTGCACTTTCGACACTCTCTCGCACTCTTGACACTCTCTCTCGCACTCTTTTGGCATTCTTGCATCACGAAGCCCGTCTGAACTCAGGCTATATAAGGCAGAGGTTGCGCTGGGTTGAGTTGTTATTTTTTGTCAGTTAAAGTGCGTTGATCTTCAAAACGCTTGGAAGCAAAATGGTATGTTAAACTTTGTATTAGATGTTAGCTGTGGGGTTTAAATGGGGTTCTAGTTATCAGCAGTGTTTTGTTAATGTGCCAGAGGGGAACTGGCCCTCTCGATTGAGTCTGGGTTCTCTCAAGGTTTTTTTCTCCATTGATACACCATTAGAGTGTTTGGTTCCTTGCCACTGTCGCCTTTGGCTTGCTCACTGGGAGACTGCTGACACCATCTGTGGTTCACCCCAGAGACTCAATTAGAGTTAGAAGTAGGGTTCTAACTGTAAGGTGGCTGGGTGGGAAACGGACGGACCGTAAAAAATGTTTAAAGCATCTATTGATAGACATCCTGGTTCTGCACGTCACCACTTTGGGGGGGGGGGTTGGGTTATTCACCCCACCTTACATCAATGTAGTTTAGCATTCATCTGACCTCGCTTCTTATTTACTCAATGCCAAGCTCCTCAGAAAGGAAAAACAGAGTAAAACAGAGCCAAACTACACATTCTCCACAATGTGTAACACTTCTGATGAGGCTTCTATCTAGAAATCTGTCGTATCTGTCCAGAGCAACACATTGTTGATTTTTACTGAAATGTTATCTGGAACATAGCAGCATCTATAATTATTCCTAGTTGATATTCCATCTATACATTGTGCTTTCTTTGGTCTATTTATGCATGTTGACAAAGATTTAGATGAGACTTGACATCAATTCTTATCAGGGGGTTCTTCTAAAAAATAGCTGTTTTGGTGCATCTTTTTAATAGTAGACATTTGATCCAGTGATAACGGTGGGGGTGAAGAGATTTTCAGTCTGGTTTAAGAAAATTCTCTAACCCTAACCATTAAATAAAAAACCTATCATTGAAATATCTATGTACCCTTCACAGTCGACAAATTAGGGAATTAACATTACATCATATATAAAGCTGTTGTTAGTTGATTATGCTACCGTTTTTTTTAACAGTGGTCCCCTGATGGCTTTGATGCAGGTATTTTCAGTTTGCCTTTATTTGACATCAACACAAAGTAACTTGCAATATTATGTTTAAGACAGAGACGGTAATAGACAGGCAAATGTTACTGATTGCAGCTTTAATAAACTGATTACTCACAGTCGTCAAATTAGGACAAATGTTTTTTAAGGCGATGACATCCATTTTGAAAATGTATGCAGATGGCAGCCTTAATGTAGTCTGCTTGCTTTAAAAATTATAGAAATGGGTTTAGATATAATTGCAATCTTACAGGACACCATTACTCATTTTAAAGAAACAACATTTCCATGGTTATAAGCCTAAACTTCACAGTCACTGTAAACTTATTCTTCAAATCTGATTTTAAAACTTGATTAGAATGTTGTCCCAGGGTCAACAATGATGTTGACTCTGGAATAACTCTTACTTGGCAAAATCAGGAAGGCCAATACTCATGCTGGAGTATTTTTTGTTTTATTAATTAAAAGATAGTGCTTCCATAATCCTGGCTTCTAAGCTATTGCCATTACATGCACAAGCACTAGGAAGATTTTGGGGTTATGTGCGACTAGCTATACTTTGTATGCCGACTATATTCAGGTGTTAATAAAACACAATATGACAAATTACAAGAATTCACCTAACAAAGTGCTTCACCTTTTCCACTGTAACTAAACAGTTCCAATGTAACACGACACACACAACACGAAGCTAAAGTGCAGTCAACACACAGAGTGAAGCATGTGTAAACACACACAGTGTTAAACATTTCAAATAACACATTGCCACATCCATACAATGTCCTGAATTGTTTTTGAAGAAGACTCTGTAATGAACAAAACACAATCCCAAACAGCTGCATCCTTCTTGGGTAGTTGCTGTCCTTTATTCGATTCTCAGAGTTGTCGGTTGAGCTTTTGGGCTTGCCGCTCCTTTGCATCAAAAGCATATTTGGTATCTTGTAGTTGCTCAATAATTTCTTTAGCCTCTTTCATGTCCTGGGCCAATTGGTTGTATTTTTCAGCAAGCTCCTGGTTCTCCCTGCGGAGCTCCACCACGAGTTGGCTCAGCTCCTCGCTCTGCCGGCCACAGTATAGCTTCAGTTGCTCCATCTCAGCAAGGGTCACCTCCATACGCTTCACCAGGCCCTCCAGTTTTTCCTTTGACATACCTGCTGGTACGGTGTAGGTTCTGAAAAGCTGCACACAAGGTATAAGTGGCTGAAATTACAGTGTTTCTTTCCTGGTTGCCTGTGGTTTGACTGAAGATATGCATCCAACAAACAACTTAGTCTAATCCTTGAGTGCCAAATTGTCTTACGTCATAGGACACTCACTCACACTTCTAATAATCCCCTTAGAGGAACTATCCTTAGCTACATCTTCTGTAATCTTGGTGGTCTAGGTGCTTAGGATTCACCTTCAAGGATTAACATCTTGCAGCCTCCTATGGCCTAAAGTAAGCC
Source organism: Botia almorhae (assembly GCA_036877575.1). NCBI lineage: Eukaryota > Metazoa > Chordata > Actinopteri > Cypriniformes > Botiidae > Botia > Botia almorhae. Next base: position 12,626 of record JAZGTJ010007220.1, read on the forward strand.
AGCTTAATAACTCACAGGGAACTGAATAGGCAAGAGGTAAAATGAGTGAGCGATCAAATTAAGCTCTATGTCCTCACACAGGCACAAATAGTCACAATTCACAATTTCTCTTTAAAGAGAAAATTGAGATGCTTGTTTTGGTTACTCCAATGCAAGCCTGTGAGACTTGGTTGTTTTTTATCCACCAGGCAAAAATAATAGTTTGATCACCTAAAACTAATGTCTCCTGTTTTCTGAAGCAGAACAGCAACATCATCATATGACATCAAACTAAGGGCACTTCAGTTGCTATCTGCCAGCACTGGAATCAAACCAGCAACCTTCTGATTACAAGTCTGATAATTAACCAGTAGGCCACACCTGCAATACTCATGGAGCCACATGGAAAGCATGTGGAGCTGTCTACTCTAGAATTGCCCTTGTGGTACTTTGTTCTCATACACGGCTTCAAGTCTAACACAACTTTTATCAACGTGCCATCATATTTCACTTAAGTGGTGATGTGTTATTCCTTGTTTCATATCACTAATTTAATTATACATTAGAACTAGGGGTGTAACGATACACCAAAGGCACGATTCGGTTCGGTTCACGGTTTTGGAGCCACGGTTCGGTTCGGTTCGGTTCAGTTTCTGTTTGCTGTGGGGTTAGGGTTGATGTCATCTTAACAGCAATGCTAAGGAACAATAGATTCACTTAATAACAAGAACAACTAAACTTTTTCTTTATTAACTTTGCCATCACATTTTTAGTACAGTCAGGATTCCTGAGTAAACAACAAAAATTAAATAAATACCTCCAATATAGACGTCAGAAAAAAACAATTCTCTTTAGTGCAGCCATCTTAACTAAGTAAACTAAAATTAAATAAATACAGTAGTAACCGAGTGTGATCGCTCACTCGTCACATGACATGACATGCACTTGGAAAATACTAACTTTAGAATATAATATTTAGAACAAAATTTAGAACAAAAGCTCATCATTACTAATACAATTTAATCAAATGTGATAAAATAAAGATGTGTTTAAATTGGTTAAATTAGTTAGAGACAAGTGACGTCAACCTCAACAATGGGCAGCAGGGGGCGTGAGGGTACCGCGGTACGCCACGAGAGTTTCGCGATACGTATCGTGGTTGGTGTATCGCGATATTTAGGTTCGGTTTGTAATATCGTTACACCCCTAATTAGAACCTAACGCTTTGCTTCAGAAAACACATTGGAGTTGCTTTTTTATTATTTGACTAGTTGCCTTACCTGTAAGAACAAATAAGATTCAATGAATGTGCCACAATATTTAAATTTAGTGCTCTGATCTGTTTATTTACATGAATACATCATGCGTCGCTTAATATGTCGAAAATATTTACTTTTACAAATGTTTACCTTCAGAAGACATTTATTTATTATCCCACTGAAATCATATGGATTACTTTTATGATGGATGAATGGCTTTTTGGAGCTTCAAAACCTTGGGCACTATTCAATGCTATTACAAAGTTGGGAACAACTAGGATATTATTCAATGTAATCTGATTGTGCTTGGTTTAAAAAAGACAATTTCTGTTTAAATTTATGTAAAACAAAGCAACATACAGTACATTTAATTAATACATTTTGTCAGTAGATGTGCTGCCAGGGACTCAAACCAACAACATTTGTACTGCTAACCTACCGAGCTAACGGAGCACAAATGTACATGATGTACACATAGAAATGAGAAAAAAAGCAACAAAGTTGCCACATTTGCTCAGCTGAGCAACCCATTTATTTGTGAAGTTTTCAATGTAGTTACAAAATCTTTTGCAATTTCAAACGAAAACTGCTGTTTTGCTGGTAAATAAAAAGAAAAAAACAAACAAAATAAACAGTTCCTTGCACAATATTATGCTCCTGCATGTTCTTGGACAGCAAAACAGCAGCTTTTAACAGCACTTTCTTTAGTACTAGAGTAAACTTGATAAAGTCAATATGAAATAGCTCTTAAAAAAACATTGGACCGTGTCAAAAAAAATTTAGCCATGATCACAGGAACTCTTAGATAACCAAAAAAAGCAATCAGTACCTACCTGTTTTTGCGGACCCATAAACATTCACAGAGCTGTGGATTAATACTTGCTATATCGAAGCTGGAATTAACATAATGCCTAGAGAGTGAATCCAAGATTTGGTGGAGAAAGCAAGTTCTGGTCCCGTTCCACATAAATGAGTTAATCAAAATTGTAATTAAGTGATAAAGTCATAAATCAGTGTCATCCATTTATCGTAATGCATTTAAAAATGTCAAATAACCTCAGGTGGTCTTTGCTTTTGCTCCAAGCTAACGAATATTCACCATACCAACAAAGCATTTCAAAGCGGATCTCAGGATCAGCTGAGGCACTGGAGAGAGGCACTGCAGTTATAAAGTTGATCAATGCCAAAATCGGCAAATCCAGTCAAGTGTCCAGACTAGGGGGGTGCTCTGTTCGACAGGGTGCACTTGCCCTGCAAGGGTTTTGAATTAAAGTTTTGAATTATCTTATGCAGAGTGGACTGCATAAGATGTGACCCCTCTGTACTAAATGTAGAACTGATGAACAGCCAGCTGGTCCATGAATGGACGCACCAGGTTATCAGTGGCAAAGTAAAAGACCAGGCCGAAAGTTATGGAGATAGGGAGAGCTGGAAGGGCCTTTTTAAAGATTGCCAGGAGGAGCAGAGTTAGACATAAACCCTGAGGAGCAAAACAGACGGAAAAAGAAAGTGTTACAAAATCTAACAGCTAAATTATAGATATGGTTCTTTATTTATTGCACTACTGATATTACACTGTAACATTTTGTCTGCAGCCTAGCTGCCACTGCTTTGGCAATGCACATTTTTCATGGCAATAAAGCACACTTAAATTTAACTTGATATGAAAAATAATACATGTTCTAGTATGATTTGGTGCTACTCACAATGAGGATAGCCACAAAGCAGGCTAGAGTTGTGTTCCAGTCACCACTAGCTGTGGCTGATGCCTTACCCACCAGCATACTGTAAAAGATAAAATCTCCCAAACCCAGTTTCACACCCCCTGTGAAACACACACAGAACATGCATGAGAAGGCACTACAGGCAGTAAAGGGAGCAAATTACTAACTTGATCACATAACAAAACTATAAAAAAATGTTTGCACATATTTGTACTTGTATCATCTAAGAATAAACCAGATTAGCGTTGCATGGTATTGAAAAACGTGCAATAACTTGCTAAATATTGCGATGTGATAATGCTTTAACTTTATAAAATCATTTCAAATTATATTAAAAATATTTAAAAACTTTACATTATTTAACCAGCATTATTTCTTGGAAAAGAAACACATATTACAACTAACATTTGCATGCTAGTCTCTCTGCATCAACTAAAAAGTTACGTATAGTTTTAAAAGTATTAAAATCATTTTGTTATTGCAGTATAAGTACTGAGAAATGCACAATTTCACACAACATTTCAGTAATTTTAATATATCTTACAGCCCTAAACCAGACATCACAGCCTACAATTTACATTGCAAGCACACTGCAATGATATTATGTTGTCACAGTTTTGGCCTGCAGTTTAGACAGCTCATTATAAGTATATTTTATAAGTATATATTTGAAAACTATTTGGAAAAATTTGTTCACTTGAATAGTCCAATGCATCTAAAGTGTTCTTTTAAGCTCCTCCCAAACATACACGCCCGCACATGGAAACCAGCCAATTAATACTCACTTTCTTCATCATCGTCGACAGGTGGAGGACGTGCAAAAGGCATCTGCTGGATCTCCTGCCTGCTCTCCTCGGTGGACTGCATCGGGCCCAGCTGCTGCTGCTGGTGATCCACCCATGCTGACGTGAAACCTCCATCATCTTCTGGTTGAGCTGTATGTGCCATGGCCACTACAGGGGACAAACAGAGGACTTAGATATGAGTCAGAACAATACAGATTAATTCAGCTGATACCAGCATTTCATTGGTTATTGACTCATCTTGGATGGAACACAAAATATGCTGTTGTCAGATATATTTGTATGTAATGATGCTAAACTGTATAATCACGTCTTATTTTGTGATAATTAGCGTTTTCGCCATTAAGAAATCATGTGTAAATGGGACATTTTAAAATGATAATAATGATTATGATTATTATGATAATTATAATGCTATTTATGAACACAGAATAGGATTATTGCTATGTGCACAGAATACATTAGGATAAGAGTCTGCTTTGGGACAATCATAACACACATAGATAATGCTGTTCATGGAAGACTAATATGATGTTGTTGGATCAAGACCAACTGCATGAATGTAAATAAATGTAAATGTGCCTTTAAAATAAAACATTGACAAAAATATGGGTCAAAGCCTGTCATGTTTTTAAACAACAGTGGCGGTGGCGGTGCAGCTGTTTAGAGCTCACTCACCAGTAATGACATCGCAAAGTTTACCCGTATTTTAGTACTGATGTCTAAATAGTATCTTAACGCTGTTGCTTGCGTGAACAGCACATCTGTGTATTTACCGGTGAAGTTATTCTGGTAATTTAGTGGTAATTTACCAGGATAACTGTGTGAAAGGGGCAATTGACAGATTGTCATTCACTTTCACAGACTCACCTTGGTTGTCCTGTTGAGGGACTGCATGAGAGGAATTATTCCTTGTGTCTGCATTGTCGGCCATATTAAACAGCCACACCATGGTTGCTAATAAAACAAATGGGTATAAATAGAAAGAAATCTGTAACTGAGCAAAACAATCAATCGATACACAATGTAAAAATTTAACAATGTTACAACCGTTAAGAAGATAGAAGTGTTGGAAGATTTCTCTTACAAGAATAGATGAGAGCTGGGAAAATTGGTTCGTTCCTCTCTTGAGCTGTTTCGACAAGAATACGCAGAGGTCCCTTTGGACACAGCACAGCCAACAGGTCTACAGAGACAAAAGAAGAGTTGATTCAAGTTCATAATAAACTGCCTTGTGTCAGATGTTCTGCATAATGTCGACTCCACACTATAGCTTATTTTGTCCAAGAACCATGTGAAGAAACAATCTGGATTGCGGATCCCATACGATGATGTAACTCGCTGCTTAACCACCGTAGAATTATGCATCGCTGGACAAACAAACTAGCTAGTCACAGCTGTTTCCTGAAAACCAAGTAACTTTTTTGTAACCACGTTGTTCAACAATATTGTGACAACGTCACATAGGTAGAGTAATAATGTCAACTAAATAAACCTTTCAAGATCTAATTAATGTCAGATTATTGCTGCAAATAATGAACATCACATCCGAAGACTACTTGTCTCCTGTTTTCTGTTCTTTTTCTTTATTTCCAGATATTTTATTCAATCATATGTTCCCTCTTATGTCAGTTTATTTTAGCACATTTATTCTCTTGACAAAGGCGTAATGGTATCCAATATATATAATTGGATAAAATGTGACGCATGTTGCTTGCTTATTTTGTTCTATAAGCATGATCTATGTAAGCTTACATGTTAAACTAACAAGAAACTATTCTTCTAACCACAGCTTGAGAGCTATAGTGCCAACCACATGACTGCATGATGCTGTTTGCAAATGTTCATTGAAAGAATGGTTTCGGGAAACGGTTCTATGCTACTAATGCCAGAACCTGCGACCACAGTTGCCTAATAATGACTGACATTCAAAAGGATCAATGACAGTTTACTTCTTTAGTTACTGGTGAAATTGCACAGTTTTGTAAAAGATGTTAATGCTACCACAATTATAGACCAGTGTGTACGTGAGAGATGATTAAAAATCAGCAGAAAGACTGTAAAAGACAAAAAAAATTGTGGAAAACTTATGTTGTGTGGTCATGACCTCATTACATCCAAAGAAGAAAGTATACCACAAAGTATATTACTCCTGACCATAAGTACACACCACAATAAGGGATTTTCCTACAATCAGAACAGTGAATTGTATTTATTCATCTGTTTGTGCTTCAGTCATCTGAACTTACTGACAGCAAACAGCAAGATTTGCCTTTTTTTCAATGACAAGGAATAAAGAATTTTTTTTATGTCAACTTAATGTCTTTTTTCTGCAACAATAATGTTATGTCTTTAAATCATCATTTGGGGCACTTGAAGACTTGTCTCAATAAATAGATTTATTACAAGCAAATATATTACATGCATATGCAATTAACTGTAATTAAGTCTATTAATTCATTGGCCTAAAATAATAATTACAATTTTAAAATCGATTGAATCAAAATGCATCTATAGCCAGAATAACTCACAACAGCCTCTCCAGTTACTGACCATAGACTGATATAGCAGCCAGAATGAGCCATGCGGTCCACTCAGGGAGGTACTTGATGAAGACCAGAGCCATGAGAGCGCTAATCATGATAAGATAGGCCTGCTGGAGCCGCAGTGGACCCTTCCAGTGGATACAAATCATTCCCACCACCCCAAAGTTCCAGATGATCACTGCTAACGTGAAGTAGTCCATGGCCACGTTGTACGTCTTAAACACTTCCCTGGTGTAAAGAAACAGGTGAACCGGTGGTTGCATATCACTATGACTGTGACAACTTAATGGTACCAGGTTTATTGAATCAGTCAATATTTTAAGCTGCAATCTATATTTTTGGCTTCTCTATTACCATTTCTGTTTGAAACAAAATTGTAAGTTACTTGCAGAGGTATTTAGTTTTTAATGTGGGTGAAAATTTCTAAACAACTGTAAGAACAAGCTACAAACTCTCCACCATCCTCAGCATCCACACACACATGCTTTAGTAGCCAGATTGTTTTCTGTTGACAGGCATAAATAGACATTTCCCATGAAACTGAGCTTGTCAGCTCAAACTGTAAATTGCTATAAAAGGTAAGGAGACCATTGTGAACACAGGTCTGTTACGTACTTGCTCAATAACTGATTTTTGTTTATTTTTAACCAAAAAGTTACAGATTGCAGCTTTAATGCAATCATTTTAATTTAAGGCTGATTCGGGCCATGACCCTAAAGCATCTTTAAATCACATAACATGTTGGGTGGCTGTTTAATATCACACATTTTGTCCATTAATTACAGTCAAACTCCAGAACAAGGATGACTGAATACTCACCCCAAATAAATGAAGGAAAAGAAGAAGAGGAGCAGAAGGTTGGAGAAGAACAGCCAGGCTTGAATCACCTGTAAAAATCACAGATCATAAACCTGCATTCAAGAACAATTCACGAGAAGTCAACCTCATGAGACCAGCACAGTGAACAGACCTTGTAGCATCTGTACTTGTAGAGCACCACCAGCACGAGGGTCATGACCACTATAACGCTGATCATGATGGTGGCGTTCAGCATCGAGTTGAGTGCACGCTGCCCCACTGTCTCTGTGTCCTCGCGAAATGGAGTGTAGATCCTGCACACAACACAGACACACGTGGGACCAAGCGTCTTAGTTTCTGTGGTTTACATGTTTTAAAATAAAAGAAGGTAAGAGCACAACTACAGCTACATCTACAGCTCCTACTGCTAAAAGCTTAGAGCAGCTGTCAGTGGTGCTTTAGCACTGCCTAGAGGAAATTCACAGTAACTACACCAGCTGACGTATTGTCCAGCTAAAATCGATTCTGGTCTCACAAAAAAAACTGTGCAGGATCATACAGTGATAGTACATGGCTACAGAATGAATTATTTTGTCTTTTCAAGCTTTGCATTTACACATCTGGCAGGCTTGAGTGCCAACCTGCAAAAATGTCTTTACATTAGCTGCAGGAAATGAAAATGGTGCATCCCTGTGAAAAACTTGCCGCCACATTGCTAAGGTGTTCTGGGTGGTTGCTAGTTAGTTACTGATGTAACTGAAGTTACAGAAGCAAATAAGTCCATTCTAAAGTCTATAATTCCTAAAGCAGTAGTACAGCTCTTCCAACAAGAAACATGCCTTTAAATAGCATTTTTGTCTGGTGTTTACACACTGTTTATTATTTGGGGTTAGGAGTCAAATCTCAGTTACGTCCAATAGTAATGCTTGCCTTCAGATGTCACTAATAAGGCGTGCTGCTTAGCATGAAGGAGTCAATGGAAGACTGTTGTCCTTAACCAGCACAAGTCTGGTGCAGAAAACAATTACAATGATATAGATGACTCAAACAAATGATATATAAATGTGAACACCTCTCCTACCAGATAGCCAACAAAAGAATATTCCATATACAACCGCTCAAATTTGTTACTGCCATTCAGTGGCAGAGACAGGGGTGGCCACAGCTAAATACAAGGCTAATAAATTTACAAATTTTCAATTATTTGATGATGCATTAATTCAATTGTCATTGTAGTCATTTTTTGGCATCCAAAATATTTTATAAAAATATTTTAAAATTGCATGAGTGTCTTTTTGTTTGTATAATATTATTTGTAATATTAAAAGTAATTACTGGCCCCTTCCTGGCCACCCCTATGAAAAATTTCTGGCTTGAGCACCTGTAAACTAAGAACTGAGACAAAGACTTGTGTTGTGTTTGATGCATCACACAACAGAACCAGCTCTTAAAGTAGACAGCCATGAAAGAGGGATCCAGGTTCATACCAGTGATAATACTCACAGCTGTTGTCCGTCCTTTTGCGTGTAGAAACTAACCGATTTGATTGTTGCCACAACGACCACCATGCACAATGTCACAGGAATAAACAGCATAATAACGTGTTTAGCTCCATATTTAAGAATTTCTTCGTCTTCGTCTTCCTCACTGTCAGTGACCACCTGAGGGGGCTGTGCGGTGGGTGGCTGTCCATTCAGCTCCACCGCATTCTGGCCAGGACCCCCCACGGTGACCGTCTCAGCGTGCTGGTTGGTCTCCACTCTGTCATTTGACTGCACAGAGAGATAACACATGTAATAAATATGTGTGTTGCTTGGTTTTACGGTTAGACCCCCTTTACACTTTAACACTGTGTGCTCCGATCACACATAGACCAAAACACTAAATGGGCGTTAATGGGGTTCCCTTTGGGGAAATTAGATCACCTTATATCTTATATCTTATATCTTATGCGAGTATTGAGTAATGTGATGTTGTGTTGAACTATGAGCTATATGGTTGGACCTAGGAACTGGTGACATAGATGTGGCTATTGTGAGTCAGTTGTAGTGCCACCAACTGGCAGAGGGAAGTGTGTCATTTACATCAGAATTACTTAGAACAGACATTAAAATAGCCCTCAATTATTTGCACATATATATGCATGTGACAGCTATGCATTTTTTTCTAAGAAGCACCAGGTGCCGATGGTGCCGTAGTGCTTGGGCTTGTCATTGCTGCTTGCAGCTATACTTTCTAATTCTAATCTAATGACTGACTTCAGAACAGTCTCTCCAAGAGTTTAAGATGTGTTAGTGGCAAGAGAGGTCACAATAAATACTAACTTTTGCCTCAGTACTTTTGCCTCAGTCATTTTGTACTTTTTTTGTGTTTTTTCCAATTTCCAGTATTTTTTGTTTGTATCTTAATAAAGGAGACCAAACCAACAGAGTTGGTGTTAAAACAACCAAGCTGGTGGTGGCCTAAGACTTTTGCACAGTACTGTATGTTTTAATGAAATCGAAGACCAAAATATAATAAGAGCCATTTCTGTGATTCATGTTAATAGCAGGTGTAAATGATTGTAGTTTGTTTCACTATCACATCATAACATCATGATATTAGGTTACTGCATGTAGACATGCAACAATTCTGAAAGGACTTGTCATGTCTTAAATAGTGAGCATGCTTTTAATAGAAGTGTTGTAACAGTAATTGATCAGTCAGAATCCCATTAAAAGCTCTTAATATAAAACCACAGCCTATAATTTTTGTATTACTTACAGCACCAAACGAAACTGTTCTCAAACACCCCATCCCTGTCTGAAATTGCTTTGCATGTAGTACCACCCAAACGTTCATCATTGGTTGTGCGAAAGCTGACATGTCAGACAGTTCAAAGAGAGCAATAAACAACATTTTCAAAGCTCCACAAAGCCAGAGTTTACACTCCTCAGGAAGACACCTACCTACAGCTGACTCGGCACTTTACACCGTAAAGTATTCTACCACTTATAACAAAAATAATAAAAAATACACAGAAACATACGCAAGGGTCAAAGTTCTCTATCATCATGGCCTAAACGAGGGAAAACATTTTTAAAGCCCATTACAAAACTGCAGCAGCAAAGCCAAAGTTTTACAGCTGTGATTACTGCAAGTACGCTTCATAAACGTCCATAACTAAGTGGGACAGCCTCAAACTACAAACTATAAATACTGATGCCAAATCCCTTGATTTGACATACCACACCTGACTTCATTTCACCGACAACCCTGTGCTCTCATACAGCCCTACGAAACACATCTTTGATTACATACAGGTGCTGGTCATATAATTAGAATATCTTCAAAAAGTTTATTTATTTCACTAATTCCATTCAAGAAGTGAAACTTGTATAATGTATACATTCATTCTACACATACTGATATATTTCAAGTGTTCATTTCTTTTAATTTTGATGATTATTACTGACAACTAATGAAAACCCCAAATTCAGTATCTCAGAAAATTTGAATATTACTTAAGACCAATACAAAGAAAGGATTTTTAGAAATCTTGGCCAACTGAAA
>JAZGTJ010007221.1:4736-23284 GCA_036877575.1 Botia almorhae
GTGTGTGTGTGTGTGTGTGTGTGTGTGTGTGTGTGTGTGTGTGTGTGTGTGTGTGTGTGTGTGTGTGTGTGTGTGTGTGTGTGTGTGTGTGTGTGTGTGTAGTGTTTTAGGAGGGTGAAGTTCTGATGTTCACTGTTCCCCTACTGGCCAATGTTGAGATATGAGCGATGTTCAAGAAAACTGTAATACACAAAAGATCTCACATTGGTTTCATGTTTTTCTAGACATACAGTGCATCAGGTGAATGGTGTTTATGCCGAACAGAGAGTAGCCAGACACTAGGGTTGGATCAATACCAGAACTTTTGGCTTTGACAGTATGACAGCAGCCTCTGGTACCTCTGTTATTAATTAATAATTCATGCTCATATTCTATATTTGTCAGACTGCTTTAAAACACGCAGGTCATATAAACACTGAACTCATTGCACATTTTTAAAAATACAACCATTTTCACCACACTTTACTTTGATACGTAATGAAGATTTTTGCTGCTATTTTCTGAAGGTCTCATTAATTTTTGTCCAAAAATATAATATTACGTATAATACAACCATATTTCCAACCATAAACATGTTTAATGAATCATTTAATAAACTTTTATTATAATTAACGTATAAATACGTTTAATAAACACAATTACATTATTTCACACTGCCTAAACAATTGATAGATGAAAGGTGATTCTGATGATATTACACTGCAGTTGGTACCACGTTTTGGTACTACAGTATTTTTTAGTACCAGTAAACCTCACATTCTAATCTTGTACAACTAATTGCACCGTACAGAGTTGCTTTGGTAGCATTATTTTGCATTCCTTATAAGAATGTTTAATTAACCTTTGAAGTTTATAGAGAATACATGACATTGAGGTGATTCTGAGAATCTTCATCTATTGGCTGTTGTAACAAATTTAAATGTAAGCATCTTTATCTAATCTAATGGTGATACAGCAGACTTAAAACATGAATTCGGTTCTCCGTCATTTTGACATTTATTCCCTGCCATCCCTGGCTTTGCTTTCAGAATACGTTTGGCACTGACAAGCCCTGAAGTTTGCACAAACTCCATTTCAGATTAAAATAAAACGTCAGGTTTTATATTTGGCGTCTAACTTTATGCCGAATATAGTAGGTGGTAATTACACAGCACAGAATAGTTCTGGGAACATTTTGGCAATTTTCGAGAGCCTCTTTAATTTTGGAAAGCTCATCACCATTCATCTTGCTTCTAAGTAAGTGTGTTTGTGTACGTAGGCAATAATGTGGCACTTTAGAAAAGTGATCATTGGAATTATGTTGTTTGTGGAAGAAAGTTTATCACAAATGGTGGGTTGCCAGTACCTGTGCAGGTGAGACCATATTGAAATATAGCTTTTCCGTTCATGTCTCATATCTCTAGCCTTGCTGAATAGAATACAATGGATACATCCTGCTCATCCAGACTGGTTTAAGTGTGGTATAAGTGCTATATTTATGCTGGGCTAGCCAGAGAAATGATCTGCATGTGGGGGACGCACAAAATGTATTAGCGTACCTCATGAATATTAATTAGGTGAAGTTATGTCCGTCCAGTGGCACTGACCGATTTGCTGAAAGTCAGAAAATGAAATCAAAGCACCAGCTCATTTTCTCTAGCTCCGTGCCAGGGACATGTACAGTTAGAATTTGGTAAAATATGTATTTTAAAAAGCCCCTGAATGTTAATATTTCCTGTGTTGTTAATAATGATGCTACAGTAATGATGCCTGCCTAGGTGGGAGGTTCACAAAATCTTCGAACAAAACTGTCTCCTACTCATTCTCTCTCCATGACCGTCTCCCTCCCTCCTCTCCCCCCAACCTCTCGCTCTCCCTCTCTCTTCCCCTCTCACACACACTTTCAGGGCAGACAGCATCGGCTGAATGTGAACACCGGTTTGGAGGGTAAATGGTGTAGTCTGGTTCCAGTGGGCTGCCCTTGTCTCACCACCACCTCTGGGCTCAAATGGAACTTGGGTGAGTTGCACGGCTGTAGGCCACAGGTCTATCCACCCACACAAACACACACATATGCACACATCCCTGTGGACCGTCTCCCTGCCTGCGTGATCTACTGTGCTACATTTGTATGGCCTGTCCTAGATAGCAGACGTTCATTACCTCTGACAGCTGAAATCTTCCACTGATGTTACAGTTGATTCAGTTTGTCAGGCCTACATTCAGAAAGCGTTCACAGTTACATCAGCGTGTGTTCGTTTCTGAGTGGAATTTGAGCTTAAATTGTTGATTTTGTTTCGGAAAACTGCAATTTTCTCCAGGGATGGTCCATTGACGACGAGTCTCGCGTTAAACAAAGGAAAGGCAGCAGATGAAACAAAACAATTTGAGGACACGTGCTGTTTACTGGACATCCTGCTTAGCCATCTTCACTTTAAAGAGAATGTTTACTTTCATTGTTGAAATATATAATGGAACAAGGAGGTTTATACGCTTTTCAGAGATTATTGGTGAAGTGTGTAATTACAGCACCGCCACTGTCATCAAATGCCAAAGTAAAAGGAAGTTTCAGACAGGTCTCACATCATTGGTTGGCCACACAGATCATCCCGCCCACAACTCGTCAGTGTTGCTATGTCAGACTGGTCAGGACTTTGAAACGGCAACCTTTGACGTTAGATGGCCACTCTGTTTACATTTTTTGTGATGTCAATCTTACTGTTATTTTACTATATATTTAGCTAGAGTAGAAGATTTTAACATTAGAAAAATATGATTTAATTCATTTTCATTAACTGTCACCCTCCACATTTGATCATAGACGTTCAGAAAATGACAATCTGAACTAAAATGGTTGTAATTCATAAATGCTCTGGAGTACAGACCTATGGTTATATGGTCATATGCATAATTTGTATAATTATCTATTTGTAACAAAAAAATTATTTGAAGTCTAAAAGCATGTCTGTAGTCTCTGTATTGATTCCTCTGGTAGGCTGTGAAGGGTTGCTGTAGTTCACAGTGGATAAAACTCGACCGCTTTCTGTGTGCATTAAATGTTAATGGTGTGCCAAAATGGATGCTCTGACTGAAGACATTAGAAGGAATAGTAATGTTGCCCAACTGTTTGCCTTTGATCTGCTAATGCGAGCTGTCACAGAGAATAAGCCCAGGGCCCGTTGTCAAAAATACACAACCTGTTCACATCCAGAAGGCGAAGGCATCTGCCCCTCCTCCTGTTTAAATCCTGCAGAGGGCACACAGGGTGTTGTTTTGGTGGGACTAAAGTGACAGATACATGACTGAGAGGCTTAGCTTTATTGTTTCTGCTGTTCGCAGGCTTAGCTGAAGGTGCCGAATTTTTATTTGATCTTTATCTTCGAGGCTCTGCCCTTTGACCTTGATTTCTTGGATATACTTACTTAACTTTACTTACAGTATAATAAGTATTCATTTAGATTTACTAGTTTACTAGTTTTAGTTTTGCTAGTTTCCAAAGCACTTTATATCACGTTTATTATAGAGATGGCTTCTGGAGAACTCTGTGGTTTAGTGCTTTGTTCTAAGATATAGTTGGTTATGGTTAAATTAGTCCAATTAACCTTCTGATTACTAGTCCAGATCTTTAACCATCACACCATTTTTAACTGTAATGCGCTTTAATCTGTTTTGTTTTATTTGGAAGTGTTGATAAAGCAATTTAAAGCCAAATTCTAGCTTTAAATGGAACACTGGACAACACTGTTTGCTAGCATTGTTTGCTAGCAGTCCTGAACAGTAGCAGTTCTGACTCGATCTCTATTGAGTGAGAAAGTTAAACACGGACTTTACTGAGGCTCATTTACATAATATTTACAATATATGCTCACAATGGCCATGAACTAGCAGATGGTGTTCTTCCTGCCACAGATCAGCAGAACAGAAATCCTTTGATCTGTTGCTTTAGAAGTCAGCGTTTGTATTTAAGACTTCAATTGTATTTAATTAAATTTCAAAAGAAAGCAGACATTCTAACAGGTGCTGTTCATCAGAGTGAGATTTATAAAAGCCTGAGAATTCTCATATGCACTTTGAAACGGCACAAGTAACAAACATAAAAAGTACATAACGCGCATTTGTCGCATCTCTCGATGCTGCGTTTGTTAGTCTTGTTTTGTCTTATTACACACGGCTCTCGCATAGACTCCCTTGAGTGTGATAATGGGGAATGTTGGGCAAAAATATATTCATCCAGAGATAACTGCCTGTAATCAGTTTTGTAATTTTCTGTACGAGAATAATTCCGCCTTTTGGGTTTTTAGCAATTATTTGTAAAATGGGGAGCGGTTTATGGGTTGGACCCACATTTGATGAAATACTTAAGCAATGCCACAAAAACAAAAGTGATGTTTTTCAAAATACAGGCATGGCTGTGATTTGAGTGTGTCGTGCTATAATGCAGCAGTTTTATAAGCAAGCATTTAATCTTGAGTAAATTACACTACAGACACAAACTGGCCATTTACTTTGTTCAGTATATTTCTTTTCCACAAACGAAAATTCCATAAGAAATCAAATCTTTGACACCCAGAGGTTTATCGACTTTTGCAGATTATTGATTTCTTTATATTGTGCAGATTATTGATTTCTTTACATTGTGCAGATTATTGATTTCTTTACATTGTGCAGATTATGGATTTGTTTACATTGTGCAGATTATGGATTTCTTTACATTGTGCAGATTATGGATTTCTTTACATTATGCAGATTATGGATTTGTTTACATTTTGCAGATTATTAGTTTCTTTACACTGTGCAGGTTATTTGTTTCCTTACATTGTGCAGATTAAAGATTTTTTTATGTTATATTTAGATCATTCTTTCTCGTTTATCAGCTACATAAATGAACTTCATTAAATATTTATAGGCAGATAATAAAAACTTTGTTTACACTTTGAACGAAAGTAGTTAGTGGAGGGTGATTTTTAGAAGCATTTGAGTTGTTGGTGAATAAATGATCTAAGCAAATCCTGAATGTTACACGGGGTTGTTGAGTCAGAGATGGGCTGCTGTTTCCATTGTTAGAGCGCTAGCATAAAAACAGCATTTTGCACTGCACCGCACCGGTATTAGCTAAAATTCATGTACGTTCAAAGTATGAATGTAATCTAAAAATTGAGATCACTGCTGGCGACATATTTGCGTTCCTACTTTTCATAAAAATTATGACTGTTTCTGAGCAGGGCCAAATCTTAATTATGCCCAATATTTCATGGATTATTTATGACCACAAACGTATTTACTTAAACGCGTGAATGTTTTCAGATAACGTGCTGACGTGTCAGTTTTGCTCCTCACAAACAGCCTGAGGCGGACGTACATTTGAACTTGCCGTGAAAGGTTTCCTCGACCATAAGCAACTTACCACCAGTAACTACATGACACAAGCATCATTAACAGCGCTCAGTTACACACACGTATGACATGGCCATGTGTATAAGCTAAAAGGGGCTCCAGAGTGTGTTAATAAAACCTTTGGGAATATATGTATATATAAATAAGATGCCATGCTGAGGTAATCATAGTGAGCTATCAAGGAGAAGCACCACAAGGCATAGCTTGTGTTTACATACTTGTATTAGACTTATTTGGGATGAGAAGCCCACCAAATGTTCAGCTACACTGAAAGGATGACTGCTGTGTACCCTGGAAGCGTTGGTCTGTTCCCAATCTAACAGACTAACTGATTCATTTTAATCAAATCCTTGACTACTTAATCATATGCTAAATGCATTCATATGCAGGCTTGGCAATATAAGTATCACACTATAACATTATTGTATGGCTCTGGAATACTCGATTCTGATTGGTTGATGCTGTGGTCTGATAATACTCAATCACCACTAAATGTCTTTTAGTTGATATTGATATCACCTTCATAAATTCTGCTTTCTGATGTTTGTTCTTTTAATATTTGAATGTATTTGAAGCTGGTAACTGTGGTTAATTGTTTCAAAAGATTTCTTATTAGCTGTAAAATTAGTTTGACAATTAAGTGCTTTTTAAGAGATATAAAACAGCTCTTGATTCAGAGCTTCTGGCCACATTGTTCTGTAGTTGACATCCAGGTTATAACCTCATAGCAGAACTCATTCCAACCATTCAATTCACCATCTGAGAGACAAGAACATTCACAGCGCACATACGGAGGGATATTGCTCTCCTCCTCTTCAACAGCACCTCTGCGGATAATGCCAACAGAAGCCCCACTGACCTCAAATTGCAACGTGTCCAGCACTAGTCATTACTGTAGAGACTCTTCAACTTCAGCGGTTCCCGGTCACAGGAACATAAGCATCTGTGTTTAGTGAATACGAGTTTCGTGTCTTTTGGAAAGCACGGTTTTGTCTGAGAGATGACATTGACAGCAGTGGCTTCCTAGAGGTTCTGGGTAATTCATTAAAGGCTTTTTAATGGACGCCCGCTGTGGCCCCGAGTGATTTAGCACCTCAAACTCTCATTCCTGGTAATAGCAGTAGAATGGGATGACTTTACGGCCCATTACTGTTCCCTTGAGAT
This sequence comes from Botia almorhae, assembly GCA_036877575.1. Classification (NCBI taxonomy): domain Eukaryota; kingdom Metazoa; phylum Chordata; class Actinopteri; order Cypriniformes; family Botiidae; genus Botia; species Botia almorhae. The sequence continues at coordinate 11,274 of JAZGTJ010007221.1, forward strand.
TGCTGTAGGATAGATATCAAGGCCAAATATTAAAGTTAGTCATCAGGCCGAGAAAAGTGCAGCATTGTGGGAGGGTAATCACGACGTCGTTTTGATTTTTGACAGGAACTCTGTAGAGCCTTGCTAGTACCTGGAGAGAACTATAAAAATGACTTTCAGCTCAGGCGCGTTATAATGCGTTTACCATTCTGTATATTCACTTTAATGAGCCTTGAAAACAGCGGATGAAGTTGACGCACGTCTAAATTGAACCGAACATTCATGACCGCATTTGTAGTTCCAGCAAATGAGTTCAGCTGTTGCGTTGTCACACTGTCTTTATCATCCTGCCGTGCTGACTTGCTAATGCTAATCATGCGGTTAGCCTGATAATGCATTTTGCTCGTTTGACATTGTTGGGTGTCAGTGTGTGTCATATTTGTGTCTTTGCTGAGGGGGCCGAATCTATGGATTGTGGTGTAGCAGAAAACTGAGGGATACTGAAGGACACCTCACCCTGTTCTTCTCAGGAGACCTCAGTGTGAGACAATGAGAAAGCTTTATCATAATTAAAATGGCCGCTGTTACATTGATTCACTTTTCAAATCAATACTGTGACTCATCAAATAGTTTTCTCTTAAAATGAAGCCGTTGAACTAAAGGGGTTTGGTGCAGCTTTGATTCACTGGTGTACATTCTGTATTTAAAGGCAGGTTTGATGATGGCAGAATGATGACAGATTTTTCATCTATGGGTAAATTATTTTCATGATGAGGGCTGCTGAGTGGGGTCGGAATCAATATTACATTTAGGAATTTGACACAGACGTCGAGCTTTGAGCAATCAATGGAAATAGCGGTTTCAAAATCTTTATCACACTGTCTGTTTTGTTTCATTACCGTCCCAACAGGAAATAAAGAAATGTCCTCATGTTCTGCAGCTCTCATAAACGTTGTTCACCCCATGCTGTCATTTGCCCAGACGGCTCTCCAGCTAACAATTTTAGGTTTGTAAGAGCGCTTCCCAAAAGTTTTTCATTACGCAACACAACTTTAAAAATGTTATTTTGAACGTTCTTGGAGCGTTCAAAACATCCAGTTTGAAGTTATTGCTTGGTTGGTTATATTTTTAAATTTTGTAACGTTTTTAAAGCGTTCCACTAAGCGTCCAACTTAAGAATAATGTTTTTGATACATGATATACAGTATAATGTTAACAAACCCCTTCTACTAATGTTACCGCAAGAACATTTTGATAACTTTTAGAAAACTTTGCCAACGTTTTGAGAATGTTCTCTGTTGGCAGCGGTCAGTAATGTCTCTGTGTCAGTAATGAAGGCCTTGAAGGTGGGTGGGCTCACTATTCTCAGTTTTATAACATACTGTAAGATGCCATTTTGCTCTGGGTTTACCCTATGATAGATCTGCAGTGTCCTCCAGACTGCAGCAATCTTACGATTCAATGGGAGGCATTACCATAAACCTCTCAGCAGGGTGACGTAGAACAGTTGTCGGCGGTGTGTTTTTACAGAACATTGGCCAGTGTGAATATTTATTGTGATTACTATGGTTAAAGTGTGTCATTTATAGCTATGCTGTCAGATTTCAGTTATTAGCTTAAAGACCTCTGAAGGACAGAAGTTGTATAATGTGCTTTTTCACTGTAGCAGGATGGAAGGACAGCTTGTCTCCGTTTTGCCCTTTGCTCTCTCTTTTCTTCTTTTTATACTTTCTCTGTAGGTCTCTCTCTCTCTCTTATTCACTCATTTTGCTTACTTTACTAGCTTTTCACTCAGCCAGTCGGTGTCTCCAAGGAGAGAATAAAGATTGTCTGAGGAGAAATGATTGAACTCATGTGAGTCTGAACTCAAGAAGTCCTCACACTTACATGACTGCGCCATGTCTGCAACCGGAAGCCCATTTTCTCACTGGCCAAGCTGCTGTGTATCACAGCTCATCTGTGACCCCTTCCACAGCAGAAAACATGGAGATTGTAGGTTGGAAGTCATGAAGCTCATTCGTGTGGAATAATGGCTCTCAGATACTTCGGCTCTTACTCTGGCAGCTAGACCACCATCAGGGATTGACCGCAGAGAGGAAAATCATGCAAACATTAGCCATTCTTGTGCGGACAGGGGGTGTATGGCCGGAAACATTAGTATGGATGTAAAAGGAAAATTGAGACACTTGGGAGCCATATTCACACATTTAAAACAGGACAGTGCTGGGAAAGAAGCAAAGGCCATTTACAAAAGAGGATTTATATTCCCCAAACAGATGGATGCAGAGGCAGATGTACCTACGACACGCTGCGTTTTTTACCAAGACATATTACATTTTTTGCCAGTGAAACTTTTGGAGGTCTGCAGTATCTCAATAGTGCTGAGGAGTGTTGTGAAATAGGTACTGGGGACAGGATGCATTGTGGGTAGAGCTGTAGCCTGTAGGCAGAGCCAAGCGCTACAGTAATAAAATTAAATCTCAATATTTTTCAGCTTTTTGATGAGAGTATATAATACATATTTAGATATTTACTCTGAAATGGCTTAAACGTTTATTGCAAGTATATGATGTTTATTGCAAGTATGCAGAAACAGTCAAAATAGTCTATACAGTCACATGGGTTAAATGCAGAGGTCAAATTTCGGGTATGGGTTACTATGGCTTTCCTGTAGCTCAGTGGTTAGAGCATGGTGTTAACAACGCCAAGGTCACGGGTTCGATCCCAGGGATTGCACTGCATGCAATGTAAGTTGCTTTGGATAAAAGCATCTGCCAAATGCATAAATGTAAATGTAAATAACTGACACTTTCATATATATATATATATATATATATATATCACATAGGTCACATCTGGAGGACTTATCACTATAGAGCCAGCCGGGGACAAGTACATCTGTGTGCTTATGCTCTCTGACTTTCATTGGGTAATGTGGACTCTAAAAATAGTTAGATTTCTTCAATACAGACCAAAACAACCCAACTTCATTGATTTTTACTGTTGTGTCTGCTGCAAAGAGCTGAGGGAGGAGATAACAGAAAGCTTTGCCTTTGATACTTTATGGTGCGACCGGACCAACAGGTCCCGTTGGGACAGAGTGAGCATGTGCAGGCTGTTGATTTTTTTAAAGGGGTCACATGAAGGTTTTCTTTTACTGATGTGGTTTTAATAGGCTGCTGGAAATATGTCCAGTCTGACAGCTCCCCTCCACCCTAAAACCCACTCCATTCAGGTCAGAAGCCGATTAAAGATGTTTTAATGGATCAAATTATGTTGAAGGATTTATGGGGTTTTACGGGGTTTTGGTGGTTAAAGCAGGTTTGCTGTAATCACCCTGCAGCAGGTCGACTTTCTAGGTCATCTGTTAAATCGGTTAAAAAGGTACGAATAAAATTTAATATATTCTAATAACAGATTGCCGCTTATATTCCAGTCCAGGCTGATCACAGAGATTCTAATCAAAACTCTGTCACTAAATAAATAAAAATTGATGATGTAAAAATGGTGTAGATCAAAGACAAACTCTGCAAATGGGATTTCGTCGTCCTGTTTAATTAAAAACAGCTCAATGCCAAACCCATTGGAAGTTGCATTATGTTTCCATAATGGATTTAAAAATAGATATTCACTCACACACACGTATTCATGTCAATACCTTGTTTGGGTCTTAAATCGGAGAGGAAATAGAAAATCTATATCTAAATCATTTTATTTAAAATCATAATTTCTCCACCCACAGTGATAATAAAAACAAATGGTCTGCTCTGGCTACGATGTCGCAGGGTACAGCGATCACAGATTGCTAGCATGTCTGCGTTTGTGAATCGATACAGCATCGCACAGAATAAGTATCGGTTGCACAAGCCAAACAGATGTTTGGGTTAACATCATTAGCCTACATAGATGTAGGTCAAAGCAGGACGGATACCTGTTGTTGCGCCACAAAACTGACAGAATAAACTGACCAAAATTGCATGTCATTATTTTGAGGCGTATCAATTTCTGGAAAGGTGTCAGAGACGCAATTAATTGCACACAAATGGTCCTCCCACAGCACACAGAAAAGCTTTTTTTGAAAGGTCTTGAATGATGTCAGGTCTCTTAATGGAACAACGCCTGACAAAGCCTTCCTGCTCCGCATTCTCATTTGCATATCAAAATGACTAAGTGGGGAAAGAGCCTTCAATTCCGTCAAAAATTGGCTGACAGGTTTTGTTCCGATCGGAAACGAGCGACCGTCTCTACCCTAACAGTGCCACGACAGTAATTCAAACCGTGTTGAATGCGATCCCACGTTATGTTCACTGTTAAGGTAAAGAGCGCATGACTCGGCAGGTTTAAGAGCGTGCCATAACTCTCATTGTTAGCGTCAGGGAAGCGTGTGGGACTTTATAATATTGAGCTGTCAACTGGATGGCAGGCAAATCCCAGGAAGAAAGACTTTAGAGGGACTCGTGCTTGTAGGAGTCCCAGAAGTGTCTTTTCCCATTTTGTTAATGTGCTCCTCAGCCCTGCGCGACACAACTTCTTTGCTCTGAATTTTAATGATGCTTTTAGGGGTTGGAGGATAAAGAGAAAATGCAGCATCATCTGAGTGCCGTAAGAGGGGATCAAAAGAACAATGAGCGTGAAACGTCAGTAGAGAAGTCTGAGCCCGGGGCTATAGAACTGCCGTTCAAATTACAAATACGAGTCGGTTTGGGTTTCTGTGTGCGTAAGCTTTAGAGGCGTTAAAGCTGTTGTTTAAATTTAAAGAGAGCTCCTGTTATCCAATTCAAGACATTTACAACAATCATTGGAGCCCTGCTTTCATAAAGGCACTGTAAACAGCATTATTTACCAGGGTAAATAATCGACTCTAGGCGCCATCTTGCTTTGTTACCAGTTCGGTACAGTAATACAAACTCATTTACATTGAGAAGGTTTACTTTAAACAGCTTATCATGATGACGTCAATCATGATGATGTCATGAGGTCTGTGATGTCACGGTGTGGAAGCAATGGAAAGATTGAAACGTGCGACATGGTTTTGACAAGACCCAGCCACGCCTCAGTCGCGCGCTTATTCCTGCGCATCACTTCCTGTCCCGCACGACTTGACACATCTAAAACATGGCACTCGTGACAAAAGACATTACACACACTTCCAAACTCTTAGCTGTCCATCTCGTGTAAAGACTGTCTATTTTAAAATAGTGCTATAAATGTAAAAAGACATTTTGTGTGACCAGCCGTCTTTTTTTGACAGATTAGTTTCGGATTCAAGCTGATAATATATTATATATTAATAAATAATGCATGCATTATTCTTTTATATTGTTTTCAGATGTTGTTTGGCGTTGGTTTATAAAGTTCACAGTATAATTACAGTTAATGGCAATTGCTAGGGCTAGAATCTATTATTATTGCTCATACTTACAAATCTTTAACCAAACCCCAAACTAAGTATTAAACTTCACATAACTCACCCCGCACTGATTATTCTACAGGTTTAAATTATACCCTAAATTGTGGGGCTTGTTAAGGAGAGGTGTGCTGTTACTGTTCTAAGTGACTCGATTTAGGATTTTCGTAATGTAAATTACGAATAAATCCCATAAACCTGCATTTTAAAAAGTGTTTGCATTTGCCAAGCACTATTCTTCAGAAGATGTTAATGTAGTTATCAAAAAGTTATTATACATTGACTCTGCAGAAAGAAAATGTCTGACATCCTTTAATGTTTGTAATCATTGCTGAAGTACATTAAAAGTTTTTTATAGCTTTATGCCAGTTTCTTGACAGTTTCTCTCACCCCAATAACTATAAAACACGACAGTTCCATTTTTCAGTCTGGGGTTTTTTTTCCACCTTCTCAAAAGGTCTCACGCCCTCAGCCGAAGTGCAAAAGACGAACTAGTGATTTTTCTTTGTTGTCACCTTGTTTCTCTTGAGAAATGTTTTTTATGAGCTGTGCTGTTTGGAGGGGCAGATGTGTGTAGGGTGAGTTTTTATCATAGATTTTTAACTATCAAACTGTCTCTGCATTTATTAATGGATGAATTAGATTCTCATTTGTTCAGTTTTGTGCGGGGTTCAATGAGGCATTTTTTCTTTGAAACGCATGAATGCATAACCTTGGCTGTCGCGCAGCCTCGCGTGGTTCAGACGGTTTATGTCAAAGAAAAGGCTGGACCATTTTCATCTCTCTGCATGCAGTCAGCCTATGTTGCGGCTTCCAGCTTTTATTGTTTTAAATTTGAATTTTTTATTACTGTTAAGAGTATCTCCATAGCATCTGAAGGAAATGATGTACCTCTGTAACTCTGCAAGACTTCAGCCCACACACATAAAATGTTTTCTTCTGGGAAACCAAGCACTCATTTTGCTGTAGAAAAGCAGAGTTAACCGTAGGAAACTCAGGCGCGGTGCCTCTGCTATCTGAAGGGCGAATTAGCATCGAGTTGTCACCTCAGCCTTGTAACCTCCCTCCAATGAAGCCATAAACATTTAATAGAAGCGCTATCAATGCACGCCAGATGGCTAGTACAGCAGCACACCTCACCTCACACGATAAGCACAAAAGCAGCTGAATTTTTGGGTGCAGTTTTTGCTTGGAATTACGGGTTGCGACTCAGCCCCATGACTATACAGTGGTTTTAACTCTGCTGATTCCTCACTGGAGCTCTGGGTAATTTGTTCTGTAAATATTGGGAATTTAGGTGAAGTACATTGGTTCTGGAAATGCAATTACTGCATGCAAACATCTTCATTGTTATCAATAACAGCCGCGCATTCATTTCTGCTCCCGCCGCAGCGTCAGATATCGATCGGAATCAGACTGAGGGGATTGCTAATGAAGTTTCCTGGATAACCCTGGGAATCAGCTTTGTGTTAAAACCGGCCTTATTACACATGCACGAGACCAGCTCACTGTCCAAACCTTGATATCACTCATACTAACACACAGGCGGGATAATAAAATTGGTTCCAGGTGAGATTAAAAGATGAGCCTCAACCAACTTCCAACCATCAGGTGTAAATATTTTGGGATTGGCTGCTTTATCTTTGACCAGTACGTAACTGCCTTGCAGTACTCTAGCAACTGCATGGCAACACACTAAAATGCACAAAGAAATCCCTGACAACTCCCTGGCAACCACCCAGAAATCACAAGCATCTTGGTGGCAAGTTTTGGAGGACCTCCTAGCTCCTAACATTTTTTGAAATGTAAAACTATTAAAAGATATACATAGACTGTACCGAAGTCCCTAAGGTGTGTTATTGTCTGTTAATGTCTTCCTGTGCATGTCTACATTAGGCAGTTCCAGAAAGCTTTAATGTAATGTCATAACACGCCATTTCTCTCCGGTCTGAGAGTCTTTCCATCTATCTGGACGCTGCCTCGGTTCCACTGCCCTCTACTGATGTGCTCATGAGGCACATCTGCAGCCACACATTTCTCAAAAACACTCTGAGTGATGACCAACCTCCACAGTCTGCCACAGAGTCATTTGCTATATAATTTTGCACGCGTATTATAGGAATGCAAAGTCTATAGGCTACTGCATAGATATGAAAGAGTAGCCTGTTCATTTGCCCACTGTCTGTTATGAAACATATTGGAGTTATTTAACAAAAGCTTATACTACTGCTGCTAATGCGTGTCTAACTTATTTGTAAGTGCTGCTATTCCTAATGATGTTGTATATGTAAACGGTTGTTAAAACATGAAAATATGTCATGTTTGTTAAAACATAAAAGATGAACAAAGTAAATCTAAGTGCTAAAGATTGAATTGGCTGAATAATATTAGGCTTTTTTATCTTCAAAAGAAAGATCAATTGTATTTGGGGACCTCTGAGGACTGGAGGGATACGCTTGTCTTTTTAAAGTGCTTTGTCGCCCCCACTGGTCAAGATGTGAACTGCAGCGGATTCAGGAAAGCTGCTATTTGACGTTTATACCCTTTAAAGAAAGACTATTTCAGAACTAAATGTGCGTCTGTAAACGGTGGCATTCAGGGGAAGAGAGGGAAAGCTAATAGCAAATTTTAGTCAGGTTTATCAGCGCGTTTGATCACTCAGGCTTTGGTTTGGTTAAAATTGCCTTCGTGCAGTCGCGCTTGATAAACTGCATGCCGCTTTTGTAGAGACGATGAGAGCTGCAGCACAACTGACAAACACAACAGCTGCCCTAAAGTTAAATGGCTTATTTAAGAACTGTTGCCTTATTTACCTATTTTAAACCTTTTCAGCAGTTAATTTATATGGGGAAAATATCATGTTTATGCTAAATGACACGATTGTGATATAACTTCATATAGGAGTGTTTTAAACAAGCTAAAGTAACTTCAGCCTCTTGTATACTTCAATTTTTTTATAAAGGACCAGCAACAGAAATCCTAATTTGGTCATATACCACCCAACAGGTGTAACTCCTCGTTTTTGACCAGCACTGGATTTAATCAAAAGAAATAGTATGGTCAATGATCAAGAGAAATGTCTTTGTTCCTGTGTAGCTGGGCCAGAAAAGTGAGGCACTGAACTCTCTGATTCCCAGATTACAGCTCCACTGCTGTTCTGGATTTCCAGTGAACAGTCAAACTAAATGAGACCCAGAGAGGAATCACTGCTGTTCCAACCAAGTTGCGTTTGGGCATGTCCTCTCCTCAGTTCACTCATTACAACATCTCCACAAATGTCCCCTAATGGATTTGATGAAAAGCCTCAAGGGCCCAATTTAATTAAAGCAAAGCAATACTTTGTTGAACTCAGTGTATTCGCATAATAATAATAATTCGACAATTATTTTTCTTACCCCTCCACCCTTTCTTCCAGCCTTAGATCAATAAGCCTCTTAATTAGCTGTTTGGGGTGTACTGCAGGACCCAAGACTCAAAGATCACAAACTTATCTGCTTTTATAATTTCCCTTCTCTTTTTTAATTTTTAGACAATCAAGTATTGGCTTTTGGAGAGCTAGTGAGCACATCCAACACTTATGCGGACCATGACCCCAAAGAGGGAAGAAAACCTGTGACGGTCACAACTGACAAGCCACTTTTATGGAGCATGGGAATCCAAAAAATGTGAACAAAGCACCTGAGCAACCACCTTTAAAAGTGCCTTTTTGTTCAGCACTAACAGCCTTATATTAATGAAGACGATGAATAATGAACCTTTGATTTATTAACACAGCCAAATAGAAATGTCAACAAGCACAAAAAGAAAAATTTACAAAATGTTTGCAGTTAACCCATTATCAAACACTGTTCAGGCAGCCAAGGGTCTGTATGGGATCACAAAGCTGATTTAGCCACCACTGTAAACACAAAACAGAATTCCTGCTTTAATATCGGATCAGATGAATGCCACACTTTATTATTATATAATTATTACATTACTTTGGACAAAAGACTATCATTTGTAGTCCAAGCCTAAATGTATTACAGTAATATATTAGACACTGAAAATGTATTTTTCTGTAATCAATTATTTTTTCGTAATTTGTCACAATAAAACTGTTGATTTGAGGAACTGTGAGTTGATGTACGTTTACTTACACAATGATGTTGTTGATGGGGATGTGGATGAGTTTGACAAAGAATCCAATGAAGCCCATGATGGCAAATCCAATCGCTGTCGCCATAGCAATCTTTTGGAATTCTGGAACAGGGGAGAGGAAAAGTTTAAATGAAGCAATTTTATCAATTGTATTATTGATTGTGTACAGTTATGACTACGGTTAGAAACAGAAAACATGGTCTGGTTTGCGATTACATGTGGTGTACATGCATGCGTGTCTGTGTGACGTATGCTATAAAATTAAGACATTTTCTCTAGTAACACTGATCCTGAAACAGCATATAAAACAGGATATAAAACTGGATATTCTTCTGACGATGGTAATTGCTTCGTTCTTACAAATCTTCAGCATTATAACTGTAGAGGTGGAGACATGCCTTTCCTGTCTGGTTTTGTACATCTTTTGACGAGTCTGATGGAGTCCTTGACGAACTGCCTGCTGGGCTCCACGAACTGCATGACTTGATCCATCGTGAACTAAGGCTAAAGAGACCAGAACAACAATTACACATCAGCACGACTCAATATATCGTAATGTGAAAGCAGGGCAAGAACCACAACGGGACCTGCATCCTGCATTCCTAAATCTCACAGAACAGTCTTTATAACGTAAACCAGCCAGAAGCAATACGGGTCAATAGATTATTTACCTGATCAACTACAGGTCTTTAAATGTCATGATAAATGTTAATGTACTGATTGGCTAACTAGCACAGTTAGCCTACACGCTACTCAATTTACAGGGGACAAAAAATATTTGTAGATATTTGAGTTTGTGTTAGCTGATCTATAGACCAGTAAAAACACACGTATATTGACGTAAATAGAAATTAAACTCAGATTAACTCAGCAATGCCATCTGATCTAACTGAACAGTCAGAAACACAGTTAGCGCTGCCAGATCACACGTCTTTAGTAAACAAACAACTGTTCTTATTTAAAAAGCTACATTCTTCATTTAGTGTCAGCACAGATCACTAAAACCTTCAAAATCAAGAAAAAATTGACACTTACCTGTGTTAGCAAATCAAAAGGTGAGGAAACGTTCAGTTTGCTGTACGAACTGACTCCGCTATGTGTTAAGCCACGTAGTTTTAACTGCGGAAAGACTTACGCAGCACTAAGAGTGACGCATGCGCACTGCTGCTCACAGTTACGTCATTACTGACATCTAGTGGCTGGGGTTTACAATACAACGACTTGTCCACATCATCATGTTACTGCAGAACAAAACAAAGCCATCGTAAACGATAAACAGTTTACATACACAAATTCACTGTATTTTCTTAAAACTGCAACAAGAGACCAAGAATATATTAGAATAAACTATTTCTTGGAGACTACATGGAGAAGTTACTATTAATCTGCTTTCCATGACTCAAACAGTCATGGAACATTTCACACAAAAATAAAAGAAAATCTTCACGAATCTTAAATAACTATGTTTACATATTCCAGCAAATGGTCATGCTGTGAAATGTCATTGCTTAACTAATTAACTTAAACTAGTATGTAAACTAGTATGTATAGCTGATAACTAATATAATAGCTGTTTGCCTGGTAATTACTGTGCAGAACATCTATTATACTATTCAGAACAATTTGGTTGGCAAGCTTCAGAGTTTCATTGTTGGAATCCAGCGATTCGATGTAGAAAAATGTGCAGTTGTACATTTGTCTGACAGATAGTATTATAATCCTGTCATTTATTTATCAACACACATTCAAGCTTTCAAAGGCTTGTCAGTTTAAAATGAAATATCAGTTGTTTTTGTTTTCATTTGCTGTCACACTGAAACACTGGGTGCAATGTATTCATTTTTATGTTCATCCTATTATTTTTATGCCATTATTAAGTAACATTAAACAAATACTAAATTTAAACTTATTTCAACTAACTAAAATAAATATAAATCCAAACCAAATCTGTTCACTGCAGAGTTTAGGAGCGTGACGGCACAATGTGATGGCACATTTGTCCACCAGACGTCCTCGTTGCATAAGTAAAACGTTTAGAAGATTTTTATTTTAGTCTTATACGCCAGACAGTCAAATACGTAGAAAGAAAGAGACAGACAGAGAGAGAGAGAATAGGGAAAGAAAATCGTTCAGTGAAACAAATAAATCAATTTACCACTTTTTAGCACTATCACATGTTTTTATCACATTTATAACATTTTCCCGACACACAACATTACCAGCCAGTCCCATCATCAGTTTGTTTTGGAGTCATAACTGTCTAGCATATGTAACTCTGAAGCAATAACAACCAATATATCACAAATCATTAGCATGGCACATCTGCAGAGGCATACAGAGATGGCCCAGGTGGGCTGCTCTAGAAACTAGATTAGTATAATATTTAATAAGTGCATTAGCGTGAAATAAGGCTGTGGTGGACGTTATATCATCTCCAGCGAATCCCCAGCAGGTGGCAGCTGGCAGCCCACAATCTGCTGGCGGT
>JAZGTJ010007222.1:0-23283 GCA_036877575.1 Botia almorhae
GAAGGGAGGGCAGGATCTTGTGCTTTCAAAGCTAGCTTGATATTGCTAGCCTGTCTGAAACTGCCTACCCTGTGTTTAATATTGAATACATTTAAGATTGTACAAAATTACACCCTAATATAAAACATTATTATTTAACAAAATAAAGAAAATTGTACTTTCTACTTAAAACAGTAGTTTGAATGCAAAATTTAAGAATAAAAAAGTGTCAATTTCCAGTAAGGAAAAACAGCGATGTTTCCTATTTATGCATTGCATTATGGGATGTTTGTCAGATTCCCTTTTCATTGCTCTGATTACTGAACTAGACAGCTGATTCAGACACACTCTAAGATACTCTTGCTCCAGAAATCACATATGTGGCACAGGTGTGGCAAAGGGTATATAGCAAATCATATCTATTTACAACTGTTTTAAATGCATAAAAGATTTGTACTGGCCTGTACTGGATGCCCTTTATCATCCTGACATACATTATATACTGAACTTATATTGAGTCTATACTTATATTTAGTCTATACACACACACCATTCCTTTAAAAAAGTCAGACAGGATTTCACTGACATGTGACCTGTTAGATAAGCACCCGGGGCTTTAAAACCGTGTGCAGAGTCAGAGACTGAGGGACGTGACTGACCAGGACCGGCGTGAGAGCGTGTGAACTGGGGTTGTTTGGTTTTCTGAGCAGAGGGGCTGATCAGCTCCAGAAGACAGTGTTGAGATGTTCTTTCGCCTCCCTCTCCTGACACCTGGATACATCCGATATCTACAGGTGAGTGACTTGTGCTGTATCCCATCAGTGCACAAACTAAATGGGTTTTTTGTTTATAGAAATTAGTATTCCGAACCTTCCACGAACGTTTCTTTTAAAAGTTACCCGGCTAACAGGGAACGCTGGCTAACATTCTCTGAAAGTTCTCTCGGTTATCAAAAACGTTCTTGCAGTAACATTAGTTGAACGTTTTGATATTGTTGGCAAACATACTAAACATTTTAAAAGTTTAAAAAAGCAATAACGTTAATACGATATGCAAAAACTAGATGTTTAAAACGTTCCTAGAACATTCGAAATGACATTTTTAAAAATTTTTCCATTACTTAATGGAAACTTAAGGGGAAAAAGTTGCGTATGTGTGTAAATCTAAAGGTGCTTTACTGCGACTCTGTACCAACTTTGTTTATAATATAAGGAAACAGTGTTTTGAGATGACATGTATCAGCCACGGTTTTGTGGTTTTGGTCAGATATAAACAATCTCCAGAGCTTGTTGTGAGAGGATTGGACCAACAGGGAGTGTTGACAAGTTCCTCAGATAGTTCAAAGGACACTGCTTAAATATATTGGTGTATGTTGATAGCTTAATCTGTTTATCAGTCTTAATTTAAAGCCGTCTGACAGAAATCCTGTAATGCCGGATGAACTCTGAGCGTCGTCTTGTGGTTTCAGACTCAGGCAGCACGAACAGGATCTCAGAGGGAGGGGCCTTTCGTATCCCGCTTTGCCGTGCTGCTTGGCCTTGTGGGTATTGGAATGTCAGGATACAGTTCTCGCCAGCTGACCCTGTACCATAAGCCCTCCGCTCACCTTTTGCGATGAGGCGAGACAGCAAAGATGAGAAAAGGGTTTAAAGGTACACACCCACCATCTGTACACATTTAAGCTGGGCTGGCCCTTAACAGACTCTGTGTATCTGTTCTACAGCTATTTTTGTTCCTCCACTCTCAAGTTTGTAATTGCAGTCTTTACCACAGCATGCTAAAGCTAATCATCTTGGTTTGGTTGCGAGGATGGCCGATCCTCAGCCAAGCTCTCCCAAACTTGTTCTCTGACTTAGTGCCTTAGGAAGAAACATCAACTAGGTGAATTCATTCTTTTCACTGTGTTCATCTTAAAATGCTTCATATAAAGCAGTGCAGCGTGGTGATATTAGCCAGAGAAAACATGTATTTCTTTCAATGCTCAAGAGATTTGTTGGAGATCTTAGTTGTGTCTCTTTTACGTACCAATTTTGTCTCAGATGTTTCTCCTAATGATGTTGTGGAGAAATAAAAAGAGAAACAAAAGAGACAATTGTTGAATACATACAGGAGTATGTAGCTGTAAAATGGAAATAGATAAATAAATAAACAAATAAATTGTGTCCTCGTAAAAATAGTGTACTTACCATGACATCAGACACGCCATGCTTATATATCAAGCTTGTCAGCTGTAAGCCAGCAGTTCAGGACCGCTAGTACATCTATATGACAGGGCAAACATTATTATAAAGCATGACTTCATCTTTCATTAATTACTAAAATAATTCTTTCAGAACTGTCAATAAACAGGTCAATTTCAGAAGGTCATGTTTATATTTATAAGTCATCTTTTGTTAAATAACAGGACCATATAATTTAAAGACACGGGGCATCTAATGTTGATAAAAAATAAGCAATTTCTCCCTATTTATTTTGTTATTCTAAGTTATTCGGTTTTGCACAATATAATATGTATTTAAAATGGTTGTTTTAGTTTTTATTCGAAAATGTAAATGTTTTGCACAGCAGTTATACATGAATGTGTGCTAGTTTCTGACTATTAATGCTCACATAAGGAACTGATGTATTTTATTTGCACAAATACATTATATTATACTGTACATGTTTGCTTTAAAAGCTATTTTGGAATTCCCATGTATGGTTTATTCTGTACAAATAAGTGTGTTTGTTTGCTTGAATGTATTTTGTAATTTGTATTTAAAGTATATTTGCATTACATGTGTACATAAAGTAAAAATGTTTGTACACTGTAAAAAAAAACGTTGCAGCTTTAAATGATTAAGTTTAATGTTCAACTTGGCCGCAAAAGAAATTTAAACGTAGTATTTGTAATCTTAACTGGTGTTAAGTTACTGTAACTGCTGTAAAATATTTGAAAAAAAAAAATAACTAGACAGAATTTAAAATATTACGTTGAATTACTGGTAGAACCAAGTTGATTAAACTTAACAATCTGAGGCAGCCATGTTTTTGTACAGTGTATATATAATTGCACTATATATAATCTTTAGCTCTTGAGAGGAGGACAGTGTTTTCTTTGATGGTCTTTTGATAATCAGGGATGTACAGAACTCGTCTGTCTCTTGGCTAGACACTCTGACCGG
This sequence comes from Botia almorhae, assembly GCA_036877575.1. Taxonomy (NCBI): domain Eukaryota; kingdom Metazoa; phylum Chordata; class Actinopteri; order Cypriniformes; family Botiidae; genus Botia; species Botia almorhae. Next base: position 3,144 of record JAZGTJ010007222.1, read on the forward strand.
CAAACCTCAGTGTCACCCAGGAAACAAACGTCATCACATCCAAATGCTCAATGTAAACACTGACCTGTTAGAAACTCTCCTTAAACTAGATCAGTCAAGAATATTGTTTAAAATGGTGATATTTGAAATGAATGTGATTGTCTCACCGACAGTGAAATCTGATTGTTTTTTCTGAATGGAATGAGACTAATGTGGATGCATGTAACGGTCTCATGACATCACAGCACTGCGTTAAGAGAAGGCGGAGCTTATGTTCTTAAAATGGTTCGATCTGCTTCTCATCCAATTACATCTGGCTGCTAATGCGAGGTCAAGCACCTTATTTAGACACCTCGCCAGCAAGCGGACGAGAGGAAATGCGTGTGAACAAGCATATCACCAATTATCTCCGGTTTGTCAGCATGCAGTATTTACGGGGTTGATCATCCAGGGTGTCTGGAGAGGGATCAGGGTTGTGAAAATCCTGTTTTACAATTATACTGGATTTCTTCACGCAAGCGGATTTGCGGTGGTTTTTATTTTTTGCATCACAAGCACATGATGGCAATGACTGTGTGTATTGTTTGAAGGGTCTAATGACTGTTGAGTGCTAAATGATTGTGCTCCCAAAATACAGTTTAAAAGAAGAGAAATAAATATGTCTGAGTGATGTTTTTAAATATAAAACAACTACAAAATAAAAACGAAAACGGACTTTTACCACGGTATATACTATATATATATATACACTGCATGTGTTTATATATATTTTATATATAATACAAATAAAAATTGTATCCCACTAAAATTACAACCTACACAACTTTTTGTTTGTTTTTACATAAGAAATGAGAGTTGTGTTGTGTGTCCGACATTCCAGACTGACACCTGTGTTCTTTAGTATGTGGCGAATAGACTGACCCAGTTTGAGAACTAAGCTCTACAAATCCGCACCAGAACTAACTTGAGTCACTTCCTATTAAACATCCAGCTACACAATCACATACGTTCAAGCACCACATAAACCGGTACACAATTCATCTCTTGTTGCGTGACATCTGCAACTTTCATAAATACCCATCTAATGAAGTTTGCTCTCCCATCATTAAAGATAATTGGTTTTCTGCCAGTTCACTATATGTGTCTATAAACAAAAAAGTGAGTAGGTATGCAGGTAAAAAAGTGAGAATACGGGTAATATCTTTAAGAGGAGTCAGCATGCACACTGATCACTCAGTCTTACCTGCCAGTTACAAGCACGTGGACATTTGCACATGAACAGTGCACGTTTTGTTGTAGTTACAACAATAAGCTGCAGTTTCATAAATTATGTAAACAGCATTTTCTATGGAACTTAAAAAAAAACGTTTCAACAATGGGGACAGTGAAAAGGGGTGTTCAACCTTTTAGAAATGTGGTTTGTCTTTTATCAGTGGATCAAACTAAATTATTTAATATACACTATTATTTTAAATGGAGGTGGTCAGGCAAGGTAAACCTGATTCAAAGCATCCACAAATGTTAATTATGGTCACACATAAACAGTTTCTACCACACACACAGATTATTTTAGGGGACATCATAAATCAGACTAGACTCGTATCACAAATGCCCTTACTTGACACCAACATAGTTTCTATGTTTATTTATTTACAGTAAACAGACTGTACCTGTATACAGATGTAGTCTGATGACCCTTCTGATTAGTAGGTATCTCAGATGAGGTCAGCTTTGCTTGTTGTGTGTAAATTATAATATTCTAGCATAAGATGCTGTTTCCATGCTACCAGTCATAATGTTCACCAGCTGCTACAGAACGTTTTGTGAGAAATCAATAGACCAGGAGGAGAGTTATAAATGATGGAAGAGCTATTGACAGCCATTATAACAGAGATTATACACGTAGCTGTTTTCTACGAGCCCCATTCATCATCATTTTTAAGTTCATAATTTCCTTATTGAAGTTTCTGATGAGATCAGTTGTGACAAATGTCGAACACGTGGTGTAACTGTAACCCAGCTAACAGGACACACTCAAAGAACGTTGGTAATGTTCTCTGAACGTTCTCTCAAAGTTATCATATTTGTGTTTAAACACGTTTTAAAACGTATTGGCGTTATTGCTTGCTTGGCTTAATGCTGTAACATTTTTAAAACGTTCCACTAACTACCTAAAAATAACGTCTTTGGTAAATATGATGTTCGCTATGGGCATAGTCCACTCAGTCTGATAACCAAAAAGGGTCTAAATACTGTTTTCTGTCACGAATGTCACGAATTTACCACCGTAAGCATTTAGTTAAAACAGATGTGACGTTTTGATTGATTTTAATCTAATGCAATGTGTCTTAAATCCCCAAATATTCTCTAGGTGGAACTTGGTAGCTATAGCCCACAAAGGTCTGATCGGTAAACTTAATACTCGGCGTAAATAAAACGCTTCATCAAACTCGCATTTGACCATGTTGTCGACAAGAGCTCCAGTCCAGGTGGGAGGGTCCTAGGGGGACATCACCCCGCCCACGTTGCCATGACAACCATCTGATCAGCAGCAATCGGATCCGTGATGGGAGGAGCGGCGGTCCAGGTGCTTCAGCCAACAGCGTTCCTCAGCCGGGAAGGAAGATAGCGAGGGGGCCGGAGGAAAGCGAGCGTGTGGGGTATCGTGATTCCCCGGGAGAGAAGGGCAGGGCTTCACGGTCGGAGTATTGTTCGGGTTCGGTAAACTGCCATCTAACCGGTGCTGTCCCCGCCTTTATCTCGCATCACACGGGCTTGGATTAACCGTGCAGTTTGAAAAACGTTTTAACTCGTAATGTTTAGGAGAAGCAAGTGTAAAGTTCTGGTTGACGATGCGTCAGAGGAGGACGACGCGTCGTGGCATCATGCGCACGCGAGAAAGGTGAGCGGATGTCGCCCGGGGGCTTTAAACTTGAGAGATCTCGTGTGCTTTTGTCTGGTAGTTCGGCTGTGTCATATCTCATGCTTTCACAGTCACTGCACTGCTGGAAAAACTACAGATGTGCAAAACAAACTAGAGTCAGACTGTAAGAGACTATAAACAGTTGTTATCATTTTTTAGCATATGCCTGTTTAATCATAAATACTGATCGCGTGTCCTCACGCTTTTCAAATCGTGTGTGTGTGAAATCATGAGAATATAGGCGAATAAAGATATTGGAAAATGTGACAATAAGGGTATATCAAAGTATGGAACAATATATGGCAATGGTCGTATAAGACAATGGTGAATGGATTGTTGGACATGAACCATTTAAAACTTAAATTATCGACTAAAGCATAAAACTATATGATAAGGAGAATATTTTATTTTAAGGAATAAGGGTATGGTACAATAAAACTACATAAAAATGAGGGTTTATAAGAGTGAATTAAAAAGTGCCACAAAAAGCCGATAATTTATAATATATGCAACATTGCCATAGACTATAATTAGATTTGTGGTCTTTGGCGTTTTTTCTAGCTGTTAATATCTTTTGAAAGTGTATTTTGTTTCCCACATGCATACTTTACTGTCTGAACCAGTGTCACAGTGGAACATTGCGTTATTATTATTGTTTTCATAGATAAGATTATGAGCGTATATTAATAAGGCTGTGAATTAAGTTGACGTGGGGTTTAATACGTGTCTCTTTACTGATGTTATGTGCTGTCGGCCGTTAGAATGCAGGAGTCAGATAAAATTCCAGCAGTGTAACAGCAAGAGACAGTTCGATGGAGATAAGCGCTCCCAGCCCTCCTGCTGCCCCCCTCCAGTTTTGTAGTTCATTAAAACACGCAAAGTTAAAGATTTCCGACGCGTTCTGACACCAATGCGAACGTGTCACCCAGACTGCCTTGAACAGACACGTTGTTCCTTCCTCTTAATCTCCTCTCAAAACACGTTCTTTGTCTGAGATGCCTGGAGTCTTGTTTTTAGACCAAACACTGCAACAGTTTGTAGCCAAGATGGACTGTTTGTCATGCTTGGTAAAATGTTGATATGTCACTCTGGTACTTCCGAGGTACTTTTAATAAATAATGTAGCATTACCACAAAGAATGCCAAAGTGTTTAGACCGATGCATATCCAAAACCATGATGTGACCATAACACCAACACTGAAAGATCAGTGAGACTTCTGCTCAGAAGATGTTCCTCAGAGCTTCATGAGGTTGTGGGTTGTGTGTCCGAGATCGGAGAGCAAGGAATGTCTGCTGATTCTACAAAGGGATATTTCAGCGAGATCCGCTTCCTTCAGCTGCTACTAAGTTCTTTCACTCAGAGCTCGGTATGTCAAACAGGAAGCAAATTATTGTGAAGGACAATGAACCCTAAACATGCCGCTCAAAATCTCAAGTCCTGGGCCTCATATTTTGGGGAGAGTTTAAATTCTCGTCACAGAAATGGCTTCAATTCTTGACGAATGCCCTCACTGTCAGAATGTCTCTGTCAGCGGTTTCAATCATGATTTTTTTATGAGTGTTGATTATTTTTAAGCACACCAGGTTGCCAGTAAGTAAACATCATTATTTTGAGGTACAGTCTTGTTGACACTGTGGTTAGCTTTCCGCTATAAATCATATGAAGGGCTAATATGCCAGAGCGATATGATTTGAGTCCAGAGGGTAAAGCGCTTAAAATATTTTGGCCTTTACTTTGTCATTTATAAATGAGAACTCAAGAGTATTCTCAAGTGCTTTGGTAATGTGGAATGGTGGTGCATGTATTTATGCAGTATATACTATGTATACTTCACTTAGTATGCTCAATTTATGTGTGCATGGAATACTCTAATGACCTACTACTATAATTGGCAAAATGTGCAGAATATAGGAGAGCTTATTGGAATATTGTATCCCATAATGCATTGCGTTTCTAATGCCATCCATGGACGTACAGTAAAGGGTCAGGGTTTGGCCGGTCAGCTTCGGTTAGAAAGAGTTAAAGTGGTATATTGTAAACACAGCCGTGGGCATTGAGGAACAGAGGCAGGTCGTAGTACAGGTGGGGCAGGAAAGAAGGGGAAGAGGTCAGGCTCCAGACAGGAAGCTGAATGTCAGAGCAATTGTGATTGGCCAGTCAATATGAGAAGTCAATGATCTGATTACCACCTCAGAACTAAGAATAAACGTTACAGTAATTCAATCAGAACTGCTAGATAAAACATTTGTATGAGGTCTGTAACTGCTCCTGTTAGTCTATTAGATTATGATCTGTTCCCAATCTAGCAGGTTTGGCTCAACTAAGGTCAGATAGTTAGGAAAGTCATTTTTCTTAGTTTCAGTGTTGTTGTGTGACGCTGATAGGATTTGTTTATTGTTATTTGTTCTGTATTGTTTCTATATTACTTTCTGCTTGCTTGAATCTAGGGTGTTATAAAAGGGGCCGTTAAATAAAATGCATTAGAATTTGTGTTGTGCGGGGTCGAATAGCTGTTATGACTGTGTGTGTCTGAAACAAAGACTACACAATAGTTTTAAGGCCATCCACAAATCTGCAAGACCTTGTTTACATTAGAGAGCTAAAAATATTCCCGGTATATTTGTGCGAGTGTGTGTGCGAGGGTAGATGAATGAGTTTTAAGTGTGTGCATGTGGTCTCATTGTTTTGTGCTGCTTGACCTTTGCTTTTCAGGATAAAGACTCAGAGAGAACGGAGGAAGTTCTGAGCCCCTCAACCAAGGTAAACACACACACACATTCTGGCTTCATGTTTTCAACAGAAATGCCTAAATTTGTTGACTGGGTATACTTGGGGACCCAGTGTCCCCACAAGTATAATAATACCAAAACATTTTTTGACCTTGTGGGAACATTTTTATAAATCACACAGAATTATCTTTTTTGAAAGTCTGAAAGTTTTCTGTGAGGGTTAGGTTTAGGGGTGGGGTTAGTGTAGGGCAATAGAATATACAGTTTGTACAGTATAAAAAAACATTATTTGGTGGAAGGTCCTCATTAAATATGAAAACCCAACTGTGTGGGTGTGTATAAGCTGTTGGACGGTGCAGAGAGGGTCAAACATTCCTTTCATAACAGTTTGGACAATACCAGCAGTAAACATTCACTGTTGAGTCTTGGTTTATTTATGCTTTTTTTTATCATTTTATTTTTTCCGACAAGGTCAACGTGCATTGTTACTCAGGTTTTATCAGTCATAATTTGACCTTTTTCTACTGTTTCTCAGACTCTTATAGGCCTTTGTGACAGAACAGCACAAAACAGCCCGTCTCACTCTGTCAACTGCCTCTCTTGTGCTCTGGGGTCCAATAAAACCGACATGTCTCAGACAATATTCTCTTTAATAAATGCCCTTTTTTTAACTGGAAGTTTTGCGTTACAGTGTTTTTACAGAACAAGTACAGTTTTTCACAGTACAATGAAGTCTTTATCTGAAACGCTTAAGGAAAATGTGATTTCTCCTGATGTGAATCATCTTTAAAAACGCTGCTAACACACAGAGTCCCCGTTCTGCTCTGTCCTCCAGCTATGGCAGTAACTTCAGGTTATGGTGGCAGTTGTTTATTTCTGCAGCGTGGTTTACCTAACCGAGTGAAGAGGGAGGACAAGACAGATTAGGACACGGCCAGGAAACACAGCGGTAGTATGCAGTGTTTTTGACTTTATTTGGGGTCAGAGATGGGTCAAAGATGAGTCCAGTCTTTGTGTGTGAGTGATTTATGTTTCCTAATACTTGTAATGCTCATAAACACTCATCGTGTGCTAGAACCGGCCCCAACAGAATCAGCATGCATGTGTTAGTGTGCATGACCGGACGGCGTGTTTTTAGTATCTCGGAGTGACTGTGCACAAAGGTCTTTGGTTTGAAACAAAGCAGGGAGTGCCAGATAAAATTATCCCAGTGCTTTAACTGTCTTATTACAGTGCTTACCGTAATTTAGACATGCGGCAACAGCTTCTTTCGTAGCTACGTGTAAAGCGTTCGTCAGATCGACGCACATTAAAACGTAATTTGTGTTACACTTTTAAAAGAAGGTGCTTTTGGCGAATCTGATCAGACAGGTCTGGGTTTCATCTAAATATATAGGGAAAAAATCTAATTATTTACAGTTATGGTAATAATTTACTGATATAATAAATCTCAGTAATTCGACTTTGTCCACAGCAATAATTGAAGGCCCGCAAAAAACCCAATGAAATATTCTAGAGCTTGATGTAACTACAAAGGTGTGTATTATATTATAAAAATAACCCAACATCTTAATATCTTGATTTGTAGTTGTTTTAGCTTATTTTAAATAATTTTAGGAATTGTGAAATGCTACTAATACTAATCTTTGATCATATCATAAATAAAAATAAGCCGTGTTTATAGAACTAAAGATTTTGTGCATTGTGACATTATTTACACTGCTATTAAGCATTATGTTTTTAATATTTTTAAAGAAAATGTAAGTATATATGTAAATTGACATCCTGTAGATAATTCTTTCCTTTTGATTTTGGGTTTTCTAATGAAATATGAACTGGACTTTTCATGACATTTGGGGAAATTTGATTTTTCAACTCGCACAGTAAAGAATCAGGGGAAGGAGGTACTATACAAAGCAGGCCAGAGGGAATGAAAGGCTTATGAAAGGGTGCGAGAAATTGTGTCAATTTCATTCCATTTCATATAATAAGCTGCAAAGCCGGGCCGGTATTTAAAATCCTGAGGGTCACACTGAAGCAGGCAGGAGAGAATATGAAGGAATGTGTCAGCCACACACACACAAACACACACACACACAAACACAGATATCCATCCCTGTAACCTGCTGTAAACAACATAGACCTTTCCTGCTTTTACTGTAATGCCCTCTGTCATTGAGATGCAGTGGTTAGTTATCTTTGGGCCAGATCTAACCTGAAGTCATACTGTACATGCGTATCAAATACGTCATTCTTAAGTAGTTAATGGAATGCCTTAAAACTTTACAGAATTAAAAAAATGGTTGTATAACGTTCTTACAACCAAGCAATGATGTTAATATAACGTCTAAAACAAACTGGACGTTTTGAGCGTTCCTAATGAAATGTTAGGGAAATGTTCCTGCAATGTCAAATTGTAATCTGGGACAACACATAAACTACAGTAATTCCTGTGTGAACCCTATTGTGTGACTCTGTTTTGGACCCTTTGCAGGATTCAAAGTTAAAGAAGGTTAAATCAAAGCGAGAAAGAGGAGATAAGAAGTTGTTTCCGTCTCAGGACGATGAACACATCCTGCTGACAGGAGTCACTCACTCTCCCAGGAGAGGGTAAGATGGGCTCGAAAATTATTGACTGTTTTGTAATCCGCAGAATAAAGACTGAAATATTCCCAGTCGGACGTTAGATAACAGTGTCTGTCAATCTGATTTTTTCAAGATGTTTATCAGATGTTTGTACATAAATGATTCTTAAAACAGAATTCAATGCAGTCATATTCATATCGACAATAAATGTGTATTTACTGTAATAATTTCTCATTGAAAAATGTCATTGGGCCAATTTTAAGGGGCACAAATGATTCTTTTGTCATTTGCTTTGTCATTTTTAAACAGAAATAATAATTTGGATGCTCCCCTTGTTTTTCTTTGTCTGGACACACAGACAGACCTTCAAACTCATGCCATAGATTGAGGCAGAAATTGACATACTGGGCTGTTCAAACAAACAGAGCAATGTCTTGTAAGCATGTTAAGCAATGTTTACAGATCTGTAGTGTGTACACACTAAATCAGCCCATAAATGGTTTACTCGTACTGTAGTTGTCGCTGTACATTAAAGGGCTAGTTTACACATTTACACAGTACACATCATTTACTCACCCTCATGTTGTTCCAAACCTGTGTGTCTTTTTTGCTTCGGAGGAACACAAAGATATTTTGAAGTATGTTGTTAGCCAAACAATAGTAGCAACCATTGACGTCCACTGTATGGACACAAAACCACTGAAACATTTTTCAAACTATCTTCTTTCGTGTCACACAAAAGCAAATAAGTTGTACAGGTTTGGAATGACATGAGAGGGTGAGTGTTTGGGTGAACTATCACTTTAAGATGGGAAATTAGATTTTGTAGTATTTTAACAAATAAAAAATGACATGCATTATTTTTAAGAGCCTAAAGGTCGAGATGGAAAGCTGAAGGTGTCTTTTCTTAGCTGTGGTGAAGTGCCACATGTATGTATGGCTATATATAAACACAGTGACTCTAAATAAGCCATTCAGCCATCAAGTGTGTTGTTGACATGGAAACCACACCCTGAGCTCGGCCTCTTGCTTTCCTGCTGCCTTGTGCCATTTACAGTATCATGCCCAAACACTGACCAGACAGTATAATGAATTGTGTGTCTAGCATGCGCCCTTTCATTAATGCTAAATTTAATAAATGTCAGGATATAAATAAAAAAAATTATAAAATTATATAAAGATTTTTTTTCAGTGTCTGCTCTGTTGGAGGCTTAATTCATTTACAGTAAGTGTGCCAAAAATTCGGATAGAACATTTTGGCGCTTTTTGACTATGGGCACATTTGGTGCTGCGTGTGCTTCAAACTCTTTCTTAAAAATAGACTCACTGGTCTATGTAATTTGTCTAGTAACTATCCAACACCACACATATATGTATCTGAGTAGAACTCTTTTTTTTGCAGTCATTTCGGATGAGACGTGTTTAAAATTTCATGATGTAACATTGTTTACATTTACATTAGCAGATGCTTTTATCAAAAGTGACTTAAAGTGCATTCAAAGTATACAGTTTATCAGTATGTTCCCTGGGAATCGAACCCGCAACCGTTGCGCTACCAGTTGAGCTATAGAAGCATGATGTCATCATTATGTATACTTATGTCATCATTATGTATAATTTGTAGAAATGTTTCTGTCTGCTCTCTCTCTCTCTCTCTTTCTCTCTGTCTGTCTGTCTGTCTGTCTGTCTCTCTCTCTCATTCAGGTCTGCTAAGAAAGGATGGGAGGACGAAAAGAGCAAAGTCCACTCAGAACACAAAGCTCACTGTCTGTGGGACAGCATCACCATGACGATGAAGCAAATCACACCTACCAGGAAGGTTGATAAGATGGAGGGCTGGGAACCTCCGCAGCTGAACGACAGAACGGAGGAGGAAAAGAGTAAGTCGGAGAAGACTGACTCCTCACAGCTCTCCTCTCCCCTGTCGCTGTCTCTCCCACACTCTCTGGCTTTGCCGTCCTGGGTGGGGTTGGGTTTGGAGGAGGACTCCTCTCGCTACGCTAGTCTGACTGAGTCACAAACTGGAGGCCCCGCCCACTGGGCAGCTCGCGCTCGCGATAAATTAGCCGCCGTCCGTCGACGAAGCCCAGCCGGCCTATCAGAGAGCACGTGGGAGGGGCTTGATTAAATGACGAATACCTCGCCTCAGTTGGTATGTTTGTGAGAAAAGCCACGCCCCCTGCACACCAACTTGAACAGGCCTGTTTCAAAGTAAAAAAGGATGTTGATGAAAAATAGGACGCAGCCGTTTTGTGTGCTAAGTAGGGTCCTTGGACCAAAAGTGCCTGTTCTGAGAGTCTGTCAGCAAATCATTTTCATTGTTTTGGTTTTGCCAACTTTGAAAGATTCACTTTCTGAGAAATCGCTGGATATACAACGGCAACAAAGTTGTACTCTTCATCAGTGATCTTCATCACCAGTTTTATGTTGTAGTAAGGACCACAACTTTACATTGTCATTTATTTTTAATGATGTAACTTTAGGCTGCAATACCCACACTCACAGACAGTGGGCGTATTGTGTTTTAATCTCTATTTTCACTTCTGATGAGTGTCTATGGTCTACACAGTGATTATCTCTCGCATATTCAGCGATTAATTAAGAGTTAATGTGAAATGCCTTCCACGGACCTAACTGTGATCAGAAATGCATGTATACTCGCTAACAGCTTCCTGCTGTTTTTAGCATAACTGCTACACAATCATAATGTACTGTAGATATTTCACTCTATGCAATAGTCTTACCGCTGTAATCCCAAATATGATATTTTGATTGTGCCAACAAAAATATTCAGTGACGTTTATTGGCTGAAAAAAAAACTGGAAGGGCAGACACACGGGCAACACATTTCGAATATGAAGGTTCTCAGTTCTGTCACAGGAGACCAACATCCTGCAGAGTTCATTTCCAGCTGTGATCAAACAAACCTGAACCAGCCAGTTGTGTTTTTGGGGTGGTTTGAAAAAGACACTAAAATGGCCTAACTAAAATGGAATTTGTAAAATGGTTGATTTTAAGGAATGAGATCAGCACACCTGTTTTAGTTAAGTCACCAGAGGTCATACAAACCCTCTTTAAACCTCTCCAACGACCTAAAACGCTGCACTGTGCATCTGGTTTTATTACTGCTGTGCCTCAACAGGTCCTGTGGTCTCGATTATAGTGTCTTAAAGTGACCTGGAAAATGTGATCACAAATTGACAATCAAAAATGACAATCACCTTTCACAAGTCTAACATGAATCATCATAATATATAAAACTTCGGCTGTTGTCTTATAAATTGCCTATATATTTTTTGTTTGGGTAAATGTGTAAGTGCTCTTATTGCTGATTTGTTTTTTATAATTAGATTTTAAGAAAATAGGTTTGCTTCTATTGGTTGATGTCATAGTAACAACAAGAGTTTGTTCACAAGTAGATTTTGAATTTTGGAAAGTAATTTCAAGTTTGAGATTTCTTCATTTTGGGCCTTACAAGAGTGTTTGTCTTTTCTTTTGACGTTATCTTTTACTACTGAAAGATTTGTAAGATTTTAATGCATAAATTAAGCTGTTGTAATTTTAGGGGTAAAGATTGTTTTTGTGAATCTAAATAAAGAGCTATATCTTATTCTCAGGTCTTGATGTTTCTTGCAAAATAAAATTCTGTGCTCACTATTGCTACGATTTGCACACAAGACGTCTAACGCAAGATATTTTTTCACAAAAGCTTCTTTAATCGTTGAAGGTAATCGTGTCTCTTGATAGTACCAAACACATCCTACAGTTTAGCCATTTCAATGACATTTATATAACCGGAAAATTAAAGGAATATTACAAAGTTCAGAGAAAGAATATAAAATACATTTGTTTATAAATAGCAAAGCTTACATTATATTTTTCCTCTGCCATTATGACAGATTGGACAAAAGTGTATCGTATAAAGTAGTTTTGTGCAGCAAATGCAATGCAAATGTACACGTTAGTGTCGACGCATTCAAATATATACGCACAGCACAACGAACCAACACAAGATCCCACGTAAACATTAAATTACAACTACACTTCATGTGCATTCCATTGCTACAGAAGCAAAACATACATATTCCAAAAGACAACATAGCCTCTGCTTGAAATCTCCCATAATTTTTCATTTCAGTGTCTTCACACAATATTTCCTATCTCCCTTTTGCTCTTCATCTCCCATCTGTCTGTGCTCAAAGAAGATTAATTTGAGAAAACAACGAGTCAACAAAAGAGGACAGCACAAACACAAACACATAATCATGACATCTTTTCTATAAGCCCTTGTTGGGGTGAGAAAAAAGAAAATTCAACCATTCATTATATAGTCAGAAAACTCAGTTTTTAAGCACAAAAACGGAAGTCCAAACAGAACAGAGAAGAGAAGACAGACGTGGTACTGGAACACAGAGTAGAAAAAGGGAGAAGATGGATTTGGAGAATGTTTAATCGGGTTTATAGTCTTGGTTAGAGGTTTCGTTTGCAGATGTTCCCGAGAAGATCGTAAGGTGAGAGGTCCCAAAACATTCTGAATTTCAGAACTTGAAGAGGTCTATGAAGTGCTGGGGCGAGACAGGAGTGAAGCAGCTGTCTGGATCGTTTGCTGTGCAAGGATGTCCCGAGTCCTATTACAAACCGAAAACAGAGAAAGGGGGCGTTCAAAACTAGATAATAAAGTGTTCCTGTAGCTCAACTGGTAGAGCGTTGTGTTAGTAGTGCAAAAGGTTGTGGGTTCGATTCCTAGGAAACACACATACTGTTCTGTTCTGCCAAATACATAAATGTAATAGGAAAGAAACACACCACCATGATGGTAACCAGGGCGTTGCTATGCAGTTGTTATGGTGAACATAGTAGTTGCTGACTGGCCTAACAAGCTCAGTTCCAAGTCTGTACCATATATATATATGGCTGAAGTCCATTCTTTAATATAAGTATATGGGACTTTATCATCTCCCAGTTGACATTGAAGTCTGATTGATTAGAAAAATATTAACACACCTTGTCTTAACAAATTTGTGGTGACATTTACGTCCAAAGCACAAACGATGCCGGACGTGTTATGTGACGAAGGTTAATGGTTAAGTTTAGTAATACTTAACCCTAAATATGCAAACTAGCACCACTGCTTGTTATGCATCTGAACATGTGTGAGACACAAAACAGTGTGAGGTATTAGTTTACAAACGTGACATGAACCACACTGTAAACATAATAAAGATGTACAGAAGATGTTCAGAGAGACATCCAGTCACAGATTAACCACACAAACAGGACGGATCGAGTCGACTTGAAAGAGCAAGTATGAGAGGAAGACAAAAGAAGACAATGGCTAGAGGTTGAAAGAGACACAGTTAAACGAATGACATGAAGAGAAACGAATTGCGCTGGCACGCTGATTCGACATGAGATTCGGCATGTACCTTAAAGAGCAAAGCCAGGTGTCGGTCCTTTAGAAGACAAGGGAACCAGGAAGTAAAACAGCAACAGAGAAAGGGCAAAGGGTAAAGGTTAAAGAACAGGGCTGATATCATAGAGGAGGGCAACAACACTAAATACACCCTGAAACTGTTTGGATGTGAATGAGTTAAGTATGTTAAAGTTCAAGTTTACCCACAATTCTGTTATATTTTGTAACCCTCATATCATCCCAAAACTTTAGTATTTTCTGTATAATAATAGAAAATGGAGAGGGTGCTTCTTAAACCCTTGTGTTAAAGCTTGTGTTCCATATTCAAACATGGCATGTTTTTGCAAGTACTAACTAGACAAATTCAGTCACACGAACGCTAATATTTGACTTTAAAGTACTTATTACGGCACTATATAAAATATAACATCATAATTTGAACTCATTTTATTATACTTTTATATTGTTTTTGTTATTTCTTTAACCTGAAGCCCCAGTCCTCATTCACTTTCACTGTATGGAAAGGAATGGCCAGGATATTCTTCATAAAATCACCTTATTCACCATATTGCACTTGTTTCCTAACCTCAAATAACTCTTATGAAAAATATCTTGCACAACATTGTACAGTATTATGTAAAATACTTGTATAGTCTGTTTTAGGTTATGTGTAAAGTCAACTGTTGTATAGTCTGTTTTAGGTTATGTGTATAGCCAACTGTTTATATGTATAGTTAGATTACCGCTTCCGGTTATGTTTGTATAGGTTTAAAAAGAAATTGCTCTTATGTTTATTATTAGGTAAGGAAACAGTCATACACATTTCTATCATGCTATAGTTTTCCTCTCACACAGCAGTATGTTTGTGATTATGATGAGGGTATACGGTACCTTCCAGAAGAGGATGCTACAGTGTTTACAGAAATGCAGGGTGTCCCCATATTGCTCTTTCTGAGGGTAGTATTTCTGGAGTGTGAAAAACATCAGCTTCCAGTCGATATTCCCCTTCTCTGACAGAATCACGTGCCGGCAGAACTGAACACACACAAACACAGAGACCTCTGTGAGTGATGCCGAGGAACAGAGACCTCTCACACACTCCCAGTTAAAGCTGCAAACTGTAACTTTTTAGGTTAAAAATGAAGAAAAACTAAGAATGTTACTTCAGCTTATAAGAATGGTTTATAATAGGTGCTGTTGGGACCGATTTTCCAGGAAATGTTGGTTTGGTTTCATTTGACACACATTTAACATGCATAAAGAGCATGTAAAATGCCCTGCACTTTTACACTTCACACACAGATGGCGACAGAGAGTCAAAAGTTAGGATGGCAGCTTCAACACCGCGAGACTGTTTTGGCTCCGTTTTCAACACCCTGTGCTGCCCACTTGTGGTCAAATTATGCCACTGACCCTTTGGTCTGCTAAAGCAACGGTGGTCTTTAGGTTGCTCTTGTTAAAGCAGTGTTTAGATTAAATGATGTGGTTGTAATAATACACCGTATTATTGTTAATACATTAAATCACACTATGAGACAAATTCCATATGAATTTTTTCCTCTGAAACATTAGAGATTCCCATTGAGATTCCCATTTCCAATCCCATTGTATTCAAAATCCTCGTCTCGCTCTCCCACCTGTTTCTCAGCAAAATGGAACTGACACAGTTTTTTCCACAGCTGCCGGTCCTCACTGAGCATGTGCAATGTGGGCGTGGTTTGTCCCAGGTTGATGATGTCACAGGCATCAGTAAACTTGTACAGGATGTTGCTCTGCATGTGCAGAGGGAGGTCGCTGAGGGTCATCCCTTTCGAAACATTCTGCAGAACGATCATTACATTAATAAACACAAAGCGTTTTTAGGCATCCTAGCGAACAATTTTAGGTTGTAAGAACATTTCCCTTACGTTCCCTAAGAAACGTAAACATTTTATTTTGAAAGTTCTAGGAACGTTGTAAACGTCCAGTTTTTAAATGTTGTATTCACATTATTGCTTATTTATAACAACGTTACTCAAACATTTGGTTAATTCTGTAAAGTTTTGAAATACTCCACTAACAATTTAAGAATAACATTTTTGATATATTAATTATAACATTAAAACAGGTTCTGCTAATGTTACTGCAAGAATGTTTTTAATAACTAGTTCGTGTTAGCTGGGCTCTTACCATCAGGTGTATTAGATAACAGATTACTGTTGACTAGTTGTTTTAGTTGTTAAGGACACAGATAAACTAACTACCTTTGGAATTTGTAAACTGTTGAGCTGCTGCTGCCAGTTAAGGATAGTTTCCAAACGGCAGACCCAAATGTTGATGTTGCCCACCAGCACAGACTTCCCAACCTCTCGGATGAGGATGCAGAGGGTGGAGCTAAGATCATGCAGCAACGCCTTGATCAGTCGTGGGTTCTGATGGTCATCCAGAACTGGCCATTAAAAAAACATCAAAACCAAAACAGATGAGACAAATACAGATTACACGTGTCTACAAAACCTGATCTTCTATATTATTCCAGACTGTTCTAAAGATCATGTTGTGTGCTTCAATGTAAACAGACTCTGTCCTTTTGTACAAAGCAGTTAAAACTGTGAAAATGTCCTTATACAGTGTACAGAATCTCTTATTCCTTTTAATGTCATAACATTTCTTTCTTTAAAACTACTTTTATAAAGCTGCAATACGTAAACTTGGAGTTAAAAGTTAACAGTTATTTACAAAGTACAAAGTACAAATAGGTGTTTAACACAATCTCCTTAACTTACCCAGAGTCACAGCTGAACGTTTTTAATAATGATTTATAATTTCCCAGTAAATGGCAGTTCGGCTTCATTTGACTTCAACATTGTTTTGCAACCTGCAATGTTATTTTTCAAACAGAGATGGCGGTAGAGAGGCGCAAGCTACGAATTACAGCTTTAAAACCTCCATGTTTAAATTCGATTTCAAATCTAATTTGCTTTTCAATGTGAACACCTTTGTTCAAATGCCACAGTTCGGCCAATTTCTTTTATACAATTTTTGTGACACTAGCCTGTTTTAAACCCAAAACAAATATTTGCAATAAGGCACCTAGTCAAAGGTCACAATAACACTGAGACATCCGCCCCTCTTACCTTTTCTCATGATCTTCTCCAGGACATTAAAATAGTTCTTCTGAGCAGCTCCGCTCAAAGACGTCAGCTGGGACTTTGCGATTAACTGCAGAAGCTTTGGGATTAAAAGAGAGAGAGAGGAGAATAAAGAGTAAAGTGAGAGAGCATACAGAGGAGTCAGAGGAAGAGAGGAATGACAGGAATTGTAAAGCACGTCGTGAAACATCTTACTTTCACCACATAGTTGAATCGGCGAATATCTTGAATGGCGCTGGAAAAATCCAGACGGTTGAAGGCCTCACCGAGCGTACAGTAACCGTGTCTCTGCAACAAAACACACACACACACACATATATACATTTAGAAACACACACTCCGTCTCTAAAATGGTTACGAAAGTACAGAACATTATTAATGATGACAGAGCTTTAAGATTTAATATTATTTTATAACATAATTTTTATATTTATTTTTTATATAAATATTTTATTCCATGATCTGATCTATTTCTGAATGAAACTGAGTGTGTTCCTGTAGCTCAGTTGGTAGAGCATTGCGTTAGCAGGGCGAAAGGTTGTGGGTTCGATTTCCAGGGTCAAATGTATAACTTGAATGTACTGTAAGTCGCTTTGGATAAAAGCGTCTGGCAAATGCGTAAATGTGTAATGTGATTATGTAAGCAAAAAATAAATGTACGGATTGATTTTATTCATCTGGAACTGAGTGGATTGTACAAAATTCTCTCTGTGTCTCCATGCATCTATTATATGTCAACATTATATATGACATAATCCGTCTCTCACCTCTCTCGTACTCTCTTTCTGAACATAGATCCATCTCTCCTGAAAAACTAAGAGAAAAGATCAAACAAAACTTAAAATAAAATAAAACGGCATTCACTTTTTTCATTATCATCGGCCATTTCTCCTAAATTAAATTACATACACTTAATTTAATGTTAGATTAACCTGTTAGATTAACATCAGTTTTAACAATTTTTATTGGTTTGTGGTTTTATGGGTAACCACTGCAATGGTCTACATGTGGGACAGTTTAATCCAGCATAGCTTTAAAATCACAACAATCAGTAAAAATTATATCTAATCCAGTCTATCTGAGCAACAGTGTAATTGCTGACATGTGGCTGTAATCTGGACCTTCTCAATACAGACGATTCTTGTTGTGATAATTATAGTACATTTAGTATAATTATAGTTACAGGGTATTATTACGAGTACATTACTGTAAGTATATAACGTAATGTAATTGTTTTACATTGTGATTTTGTGTTGTTGTTGAAGAAGTCCTTTTTCCTCTTCTTGGCCGCAACTTCACAAACATCTCCCACAAATATGTTCTCCTTGTTTTCATTGTCCAGCCTAGAAAGTGTAAAATGTGAAAATTATTGACCGCTTACAATCGTAAATTATATTTGTAAATCATTTGACCTGTAGTTACACAACACACACCGAGCTAAGAATGAGGAGGTACGTGCATGCGTGTGTCTAGTCAAATCCAATATACACCCGAAACCAGACTGACCTCAGGTCTGTTGCCATGACAACCTGGTAGACTACAGTGTTTTTGGCATACAAACCACCAGTCTGCTGTCACCTATTCTATGCTGCTCCAAAAATTACAAAAAAACACTCATGCTGACTTTGATGACATTGTCTTGATGTCATTGAGAATGTTCCCTTTACGTTGTCTTGATGACAATGTACAACCAACATATTTGGTTAAAAGAAAAGCCTGCCTTATCTCTCTAAGAAACCTTATCTCTCTAAATGTCAAAAAAACAGCAAAGACACACACAGTCATTCTAAACACAGATACCTGACTTCTCACATACAGTCACACTTCCCTTTTGTCTCTTCCTCCAAAGAATACATTCTTGTCACTAACAAAACAAAATGACTCCGGATTGTACCTTAAACAAATGTGTCGTGTGTTGAAAAACATAAAAGCTAACCATTGTAAGAATGTTTCCCTTACATTTCAATTATGTAATAAAAATGTTAAAAACATTATTCTAAAAGTTCTAGTAATGTTCAAAACAGCAAATTTTTTAGACATTGTATTACCGGTACTGTTTGGTTATAGGAACGTTATTCAAACTCTTAAAATTCTGTAATGTTTCCGAAACGTAAGAATAACATTTTTATATATATGATACACACACGTTAAAAACCGTTCTGAGAACGTTTCCTGTTGGCTGTGTATTAGTAAATTGCAACAACAGGATCTATAAGGTCTCTCACACAAACATCACTTTACTGTAATAATGAAGAGCGTTTCTTACTCCTCCAAACCGAGTTCATTGATGTTGTCTCCCAAGCTGTGGCCAAAATACTCAAATCGTTTCCATCCATCCTCAGTTTTGATCCAGCTCCAGCCTGGCGATCTCCAGTCTTGGCCCAAGAACGGCATCTTCACACACCTGCTCCACAGATCTGAACCCAACAGACTCCATTACAACAGCATTATGACACATCGACGGATAAAATATAAAACACACTGCTCATTATTATCATTATAATAAAGTCATATAGCAGTCACAAAACATTGAAAAATTTATCTTGATGTAAATCGTTATCTATTTAACACAAAGTGACGACAAATTGATCATATTTCGAGCAGGATCTATTGCATTGTCCTGATGACAATGTACAACCAACAGATTTGGTTAAAAGAAAAGCCTGCCAGACACCTTATCGCTCTGAACGTCGATAAAACAGCAAAGACAGCACAAATCTCTACCTCTATTATTGTTTCACACACATACAAATGTATCCGCATTAATAACGAACTTATATTTCACTTTACCTGCAGCGGTTCCTTTGTTATGTTGATAATTTTCCGCTTGTCTCTGAATATTGACGGAAGTAAACAGTCAGAAAGCGGACCGTAAGGCACGCCCCCGAGCGTTTGCGATTGGTCATCGTGTATGTATTTATTTTGTTGCTACCCGGAATTCCAGAGCTGATTGGCTATGCGGCACGTCAATCACTCCGTGATTTATCCCTAGCTCTCCGTAGAGACGGCATTATACACGTGACACAGACTCTGCACATGTTGTCGTGTTTTGATTTTGTGATGGGGGAAGGGTAATGGAGAGAATGAACTAACATCACAAAATAAACCTTTCCAGTACTTGGTTTTGCTCAAGAGTAATAAATATGCGCACTTAAGCTGGTCCCAAATCTGTATAAACAAACATGAATTCAAAGCTCCGGGATAAACCGAATTATTAAAGCGTACTTGAGAAAATTGAAGTGCTGAAATGCTGTATTTCCACGTACTGAAATCGCATACGACTATATGACCACTATCCCTAACTACTGACAAAAAGAAATCCAGAGACTATAGACTATAGATATGTCCCTCCTATAGACTGAAAATAAACCAAATAAA
>JAZGTJ010007223.1:0-23280 GCA_036877575.1 Botia almorhae
CCAGCCAGTGTTTTGGAAAAGTGTTTAACATGCCAACATTGTGGATAATTTTCCATATCAGTGGCTCATCATGAGATTACAGTACGTGCACATCAATCAAAATGGCCAGAGTGAGCTGTGCTTACATGAACCTGCCAGCTGCTACCTGACAAATAAGATTAAACCCTATTAACAGCAACTGTGTCATGCTGTTAATTACCACCCAAAACAATTTAGATGTCAGCTGGTAAACAACAAACAAACCTGTGTTCACTTACAATGAATGTCTGTGGGTCAAACCATTGACATAACATTACAAAAGACCAAACAGAAACAAATCTATCAACGGATTACCAAATAAACAACCACACACAACACCAAACAGTTTAAATTAAAGCAGAAAATAGCTAAAATGTATTTTTGATGCCTCAGGTTTTTAATTTTAGTAATTTGCACGACATCTGTACAAAAATACAATATTATTAGGAAGAAATGTATAATAATGATATGACAACAAAGCCCATGGTTCGAATGACCCAGCTTGCCTTTGGTCATTTCACACTTATACACTATCACTAATACACCACTGACACCAACTGCCCCCTACTGGCCAGTCTGAATATATAAAATAACATCATTACGCACTTATTAAGGATGTTAAAGCTACAAATAAATCATAAATAAATGCATGTCAATCAAAGAGAATTAAATGTTAAATTAAACGAATTAAATATGTCGTACGTGCATCTGTAAGGGAGAAATGAGCGGGCAACATACTAAGAGAAGTTTCTGCTTTTTGAGTCACTATAACCCAGATTTCCTTCCAGCATCTCCAGAGGAACAAGAGCTGGAGGGGCAGAGCAGAAAAAGACAGAAATGAGGTCGGAGGAGGGAGGGCGAAGAGGACAGAAAGAATGAACAAAAGAAAGAGGATGAGGAGGAGGGAGGGCGAAGAGGACAGAAAGAATGCTGCTACACAGCAAATTCAGTTCATGTTCCTCATTGACGTGTAACAGTGTCAGGGGTGGATAAGTCTTCATCCAGACGTGCTAACACTGTTGAAATTAATGCTAATAAGTGTATTGCGTGTAACCAGCAACATTAATTCTCTTAAGGCATATCTGACCTCCATAATATCTGCTTCAAGCAAGAAGCACCTGTGCGTTTATAACTGAGCTGCTCGCCAGATGGCGCTGGACAACAATAGACAATTTCCCCTCGTTTCAGATAAAACATAACCAAACCAAAAACTACTTAGTAGTTCAGCAAGACAGTGTTTGTAAAACGTTTATCACTGATATATCCCCGCACAATAAACCTTGTGTGTTTCCTCACTACACTCGCACAGTACAGTCACATACACTATAATTATCTATATGAATATAGCACACAACACACTGTACTATATATATATATATATATATATATATATAAAACAATATAAAGTGTTGAAGGTTGAATTGAAAGACTCACCTATTAACGAGAAGGTTTGCGTTGTCATTTTGCGATGTTTGTTTGTATTGCAGAAATTTGAGTTGTTTTCATCACAGTCTGTGTCTGTATTTGTTCTTTATGACAGAAACTTTCACAAAATCACGTAGTTTTTGTACGTAATGTTTTAAACGTCAATAACTACCCAACGTTGTGCATTCACATCTATAGGAAGTGGCGCGTTACGCTGTCGAGGTGGATTGTGGGATTGACGCGACGCGACGCGACGCGGTGAGAGCATCGCGTCAGAAATGACAGGTGCGCTGCAGGTGAGACTGAGTGAAGAGAATACAGCTGTTTTCTTGATGATGCTGTTCACTGACGAACCACTGCACAATATATACTGAGAGAACACGCGAGCGTTTATGACGCGTACTGACAACGCGTGTGTTTGATGTCAACAGCTTTAACCAAAACTACAGTTTCTTCAGCGGACTGAAAAACAGATAGTTTTCTTCCAGCAGACTGGAGAAATGTCTGTTTCACAAAAAATACTGCAATAATTTTACATTTTATTGTTATCGTTGTATTGCCTACTAATATTGTATTCTATTATATTAGACGGCTATTTGTAAATAGTGGTTATTGTTAAACGATGCATTTTGGCCAAAGAATAGGATCTCATTTCTTGTATACTTTCAATAAAAGTTAACTTGTAACTTAAAATATTACTTCTTGTATTGAGCTTCTTGGTTACAGCCCAGTTTTTTAACCACAAGGCTACTGGAATGGTCCATACATGTTAGGAGGGCTGTGAATGACTGAGGAACACACAAGCAGGTATGATATCTGTGGGATAGCACATTCTTACTCATCTCCACACACTAAATATCATGTATGTTTCCAGTAGTCTGAGTTTGACTTTTGTGAGGTGCGAGGTTAAATATGTAGTATGAACCTGATTAAACGTGACAGAGGAATGCACAGAGCATCTCTGTTAGAAGTACTTTATTGCTCTTGTGGACCCTCACAAAACAAAAAATTAATATTTATAATGACAAATTGGCATTTTACAGAGGGAATACAGCGGGAATGTTTTCCATATGCTCCTGATGTTCTTGGCAGGAAAATGGAATTTAGTTAAATATAAAAAACACAAAAACAAGGAAGCTCAGACCACAAAGAGACAGGAAAGCTTTTGGCATTATTAACTTTTGTTCGAGACAGTAAAGAAAGGTTGACCTGATGAAAGTTATTATCCAGTTTGAGTGCAGAACTGATCTGTTTATGTCGCAGGGTTTATTTTCAGAAAGTAGTGATACGTGTTGAAAGGTTTACAGTGAAAAGCAATAATACATGTTGAAAGGTTTACGGTCAGAAGGTAATACTGTAAATACTGTAAATACTGTAAATACTACAGCAGCAACGAATGGCATCGTTCATATGGTACAGTTGAAGAGACAGTCGGCCTGTACAACGAAGCTGCTGTCTGACCTCTTGACCTTTATACTTTGCTCCTTAAAGTGCATCCTCCAAACATACTTGACATTTCGTACACGGTAACAACAGGTCATACTAAACTGAAAGAATATTAAGATATCAGTAAACAAAATATAGCATCTTTCCTTCACACACACACACACAAACACACACACACACACACACACACAAACATACTAATCACACAAGTAAAACAAACCATTTTAGACATAACGTTTTGTGTTACTGTAAGCATATTTTAAGCACATTGTCCTATTGTACATACAAAACATCTTCTCTCCTTGCAGTGGTACTGTAGTAACAGACCTTACAGTTGCCTGTACACTTCTAACAAAAGGTGTTGTACAAGTGACCCAGTGAGATCTTTAATATCCAGCGAGAGTCTCATCTCATGCATCTCATGGCAGTGGAGATATTTCAGGGGCTAACTGGACCAGGCTGTAGATCTTGAACAGTACTTTCAGAATGGTGGATAGTGATACTGTAAAATGGATGGTAATGTCCACTTAGTTTGCCTCACAGCAATGCTCAGAATGCAACATAAAAATAGCAACATATATGTGCTGCGACAGAATGCAGCTATGCATGCAATTAAAAAGCATGAAATAGAAAAATGGACAATACAAAAATATCCAGTTATATAAAACAGACAATATCTATCTATCTATCTATCTATCTATCTATCTATCAATATCTATCGGTCGGAAGGTTCATCTGGTGTTCTGCTCCTAAGCATCCAGACAAGTTGAGAAACATGTTGAGCCTCCTGGAGTCTTTTGTTCAGAACCAGCGTGGGTTTATAATCCTTTTAGTTCTCCTTAAATTCTGAATGTTCCAGAGGATTATTGGATGACACAACAGTGACCCTTGGCAGCGTGTCTTGGCTGTTTTGAGAGCACAATGGAGTTGTCGAGGCATTGTGACATTGTTTGGGGCTATGAGCGGCACACATAACCCAGAGAGGGCAGTTGTGAGAGAAAAGTGTGTTTGTATGCATGAATGGGGAATCGGAATGTAGAAATGAGTTGGAATTTTCAGTCCAATGTCTTTGGTCCTCTCCGTCTCTTTGATATGCTGTAAAACACAGAATTCCAGATGGTTTATCATAATGTACATTGACTTCTGTCTGCTTCGCAGGATGTCGTAAAGCAGCTCTGTTTGAACTGTCCTCACTTCAGAAATCAGCTGGTCGGATCATCATGACGGTGGACTGCAGGGAATAACTGGGACCTCTGAAGTGATGCCATTTAATCCCGTTAAGCTTGCGGATGTTGTGACCCAGCGTGTAGTAGATTCCATTGAGGTTAGAGAGGCCGCAGGCATCAAACCACCAACCTTAACAGACACACATTCAGAGAACGCTGATATATTGAACCTTTTTAATGTTTATGTACCATATTTAAGTCACATTTGCAAGAAAAAGTATTTGTAGGTCGAGAGACAATTTTTATACTATTATTGTGGTATTAGCTGTGGTCAGCCAGATTATTTTTATATCACTGGTTTTAAGACAAAATAGAATTTATGCTATGAATTTAGTCTTCAGACCTCACTCTTAAAACACAGCGATGCCATAGAAGAACCTTTTTTTGGTTCCCCAAATAACCATTCAGTCAAAGGTTCTTAGACGAACTATTTCTTTCTTACCTTTTAATAGTCTAATGAACATTTTCTACTACAAAGAACCTGTCTTAAATCAAAAAGGTGTTACGGATGTTAAAGGTTCTCAATGGAACCATGCAGTCAAACGGTTCTTCTATGGCACCTATTTTAGGAGTTTTAGAGTTAGACTGCCTGTTTGTAGGAGTGCATCTCATGCAGTACCGGGGTTACACATGTTTATTGTCATCTGTGTAATTGTGTAGTGCTAGTGACTTAAACATGTTGAAGTGGAACACACATCACATACTGCAACACATCTCTGTCAATCAACAAAACCCTTTAACCTGATTCTCTTTATAATGACTTTTCTGAGACAGCTCAGAATGATCTCTCTGTAGATGATCTTTATTTAAAGTGTATATTGCCCCACTGTGTTGAAAATATCTCAGTGAGAAACCAGACTTTTCCTCTTCTGAGAGAACACAGTCAATTTAACTTCGATTAATCAGTATCACCTCCCCTCACGTGTGTTTATTTTGGAATGCTTGCACAGATAGTTTCATCTTTGTATCTTTTGATTATGATTTGAAAAGCAAACACAAAGTCCACACTGAGGTCTCCAGCCAGTTCCACTGTAATTAACTCCAACAACTTTCAAAATCAATGGTAATGCACACTATTAAAAAGCTGTTTATCTTGGAGGCCAGAGGTGTGGGATCTGCTGCTGAGAGCACACTCAGAGTAAACTGTTTCGACAGCGGGCGTTGAGGGTGAGGAGATCTGAACTCTGGGTGTGTTTTACATAATTGTGTGATATGGTTTTCTTCCATCAGTGGTGGATTAAAGGGACTGAGATTCAGGATGATCTAGAATAAGACTAGAAACGTTCTTTATATGTAAGTATGGTATGTCAAATTCTCAAAATGATGTGGTGAAATGAAAATAATAAGAAAAGTTGAATTTACAAATTCCTGTTCTTAAATGTTAATGTGCTGTAGTTCACCTCCTGTCATCATGAGGGCGCACTTGCACACACACTTATCGTTGTCAGCGTCGCGAGTGCTGAAACCGGTGCCGTCCGACGCTAAGCTGCTTTGTTGTCCTGCTGTTCCGCTGTAGCTGCCCAGTGTGAGTCTGAGGAAATAAACATAGTCTGTTTACATGGACATTGAAGCTGCAATTTCCAGATTATCCAGAACTTTTGCCTCTGTGCCGCCTTCTCTGTTTGAAACACAACTTGCCGGTTGTGGAGTTATTTTCTTAACGTGCATGACAAGTTTAAATTCTTTAAAATCATTTGCTGTAAGACAAGCTACAAACGCTGCACCATTTACATGTGATACAGTAGCAGAGTCTTCTTCATTCTGTTTACAAATGGACGTTTCCTGCGAAATTACACCAGCACAAAAGAATCTGAGCCAATGCTTATTAACGAATCAGAAAATGTGACTTTTAATTGTTAAATCGAATTGGCTAAGACGTCAGCGATACCTGTACTGTTGTTTTTCACTGGCCAGCTGAAATTTGTCATACAGTGCATGGGCACTGTTCTCTTCCCAGTCAGCAAGTTCCACTCGAAGGGAATACAGGGCTTGACTGGTGATCAGGTGTAAAGCCTCGTTACCCAACCAGTGCTCAGCACTGGGATCACCAAATCCCTGCATGAAGAACAGCATTTAACAAAACTTAAAGTGCCTTTCAGGTCCAACTTTAAATGAAACGCAGCACTAGATACAAGACAGATGTTTCGTGTTCTTGAAATAAATGAGTAGATTGTCAGAATAGTTTCAAAGTATGATTACTAGTTTCCCAGAACAGAGGCTGTAATTGGCGCACATTCGATTGAGTAAGTGCGCTATTGATTTCACTGCTTATCTGTTTCAACATATTTAAGCACTTAAAATATCAGAAAAATGTGAGTGATTATATTCTGAATACATGAAACAGTTCAGCCTGATACAATTTTGGGGCGTTTTCAGACCTGTAGTTTGTTTTCTTGGTTTCTAAAAAGGAATTAAAATTATTACTTTGTTACTTTGTTTAATTGCTTTCTTAAATTTTTGTCTGGTCATGTCATTTCAAGATGGCGGCCTCCATGAGGCGACCCCTAAAATTAAAGCTAGTATTATGCTACAAATATGATTGATTGTTCATCTCAAGGTGATTTTAGGGGGAGTTACACTGCTCAGTTTCGGCTCTGTGTGTGTTTGTGTGTTTTGGGGTTTGTTGTGTTCTTCACCTGTTTGTAGTCTTTCCAGCCTCTCTGGAAGTTAACACTACCATTAACTCTTCGTTGGACTACTGTCCAGCCGCCTCCACTTGTCTCCATATCACAGAAGACCTATGAAAACAGTTTGAAACATGTCATTCTCTTCTCTCTTTCACTTATATGTTCCTGTACACGCTGTATGTCACAGCCAAGATCACACGCAGCACCCTGTACTTGTGAAAAGACACATCCCACACCTTCAGTGGTTCAGTCATGTCTCCAATGTAAATGTGGTAGACTCCACTGATGTTGTGACCAGATTTATAAGCTTCTGCACAGTCTCGGAACCGCTGTGGATTTGGTGAGAACCCTGTACATAAAAACAGAGTCACTGGGGTTCAGCATTTATCTGAACGCAAAGAAAGGCAGACAGTCAGCTAGATGAATAATATCAATATATCTGGTGTTGTGGTGGAACAGTTAGGTTGTGTGGATGCAGTTTCAAATGTTTAACATTTTTAAACATCTTTTCAAATTGAAAAGTCTTCGCTGTCTGTCTTAGCATGAGTCATTTAAACATTTTTGTTCCAGCAGAATGTTTGTTAATCAAGCTTGTGGGACTTTATTTAAAAATTCGGGACATTTGGTTCTAGCCCCCGCATGGACATCTATAAACTGACATGTATAAAATGTAAGAGTCTTGATTTAGCAGCGCTTATCACTGTGTGTTATTGTGAGGCATGTGAACTTCATCCAAGACTGAACCAAACACTGCCAAAGATATCAGCAGTGAGCGCTGCTCTCTCTCTCTCTCTCTCTTTATGAATCATGGCTGCTCAATTTGTCATTAATGTCAGATTTAATTAACCAGAAATTTGAGGTCATGTAGGAATCTGTCACCAGGTTTCGATGCTGTCTGACCTCAGAATCAAACACATCTCAGGTCTTCAGATATGGACTGTTTATACAGTAGCTTTTCACTGTGTGTTAACACATCTCCAGTCAACATGAATGTGTTTATTTTGGTCGACTTTTAATGCAAACACACGTCAGTATAAACAGGCTGCATTTGTGTCAAAATAAATTAAACCTAATTAAATATCATTAAAATGTTTTTTCGAAATATTTTTTACGTTACAGGTTGATGTTTATTTAATTAACACTTTTTCTAACTGGAGTGTGGTCAATTGCCAGTAGGTTTTGCTAAGAATTAGTATAGAAATTTGTGGAGAGATAGATAATCCAGTTTCTGTAGTCCAGGATCCAGAGTTTAGCCATGTTTTAGCCACTGTTACTGTCAATGTGACATGTGCATACATTTATGTACAGTGGTGGAGATGGTTTTGGAGAATGCATGTTCTCACCAGTCCCAGCAGACACCAGACCCATCAGAGTATGGACAGACTTCATGAGCTGTTGGTGCTGTCTCTGCAGAGCAGAGTTGTTGCTACTGGCAGCTCTCAGCTGTCTCTCCAGAGCAGTTATAGCAGCTGTCTGTCTCCTCACTAGATCCTGTAGTCTCTCTTTCTCCTCCCTCATGTCCTCCAGCTCTGTCCTCTGCTGAGACTCCAGGACCAAGACTTTACTCTCCAGACGACTGGTGAAGAAACATCACAAACATTCACAACTGCCTGTGCTGCTGCTTTAGGTTAGTGTGCTAACCCTGCAGTAGATTAAACAGAACATCAGAAGTATTTGGTTTTGTTAACATCTTGTGAGGTCGCCATCTACAGATGTTACTGACAAGTTCCTAGATGGAGCAGGAATGGATGTTGACCTCATGTCTTCTCTGGAGGAACTTGGCAATGGGCTAAAAAACTGCACTAAACATGTTTCTTGTGCATCAGATAGAGCAATCATCAGTTATTACAGTGAAAGGCTGAAGTAAAAGTTTGTGACAGAAGCGTCAGCTCAAATTATCTGCTAGTATTATTAATGAAACCACAGTGTCTCCTGAGGCAGGCCTCAATAATAAAGAGGGCCTGGGGGTCCGGGGCCAGTGTAAGAGAAGTTCAGACCAGTGCTGTGTTTATGCTGTCTGTTTAGTTTCAGTATGCTGTCTGTCTGTTTGTCTGTCTGTCTATCGAGAGAAAGAGATAGAGAGCAAGAGAGAGAGAGAGGGAATGTGTGTATGTATTTTAGATGTAGTGAATAGTGACGCAGATCTTGCCCTTTCATTACATCCTATTCATATTTCTATTGTCTGACATCATGGTCTTGAAATGACTGAATACTGAAACACTATTGGAATGTGTGTCACAGTCTGTATGTTAAATGATTCAGTTAAACTTTGAGCTTTTGGTGAATGAGGGTTTTCAGGAAAACTCACTGTGTGTTTCACAGATTCTGGATTTAATGGCTGGATCAGAGATATGACTGTATTCATCATGTTTACTGTCAAAAGAATTTACAGCTGCACAACAATGTGCCACTGCTGCAGAACGACAGAGGAACTCCACAATGTCTGCCAGTTTCAATCTGCATGTGTTTGTTGAAATGTAACAGTACCCCAGAGCCCAGGCTGAAAATACCTGGCAACCAAATCCAAACTGTATCCAGCCATGTAACTCGATGCTTGCTTTGTTAAATTACAGTAGATAGTCATTAAACATGGTTTTGTTGCCAGTTGTTCAATGATTATGTTTATCATTTCTTCGTGATTGATTACACAAATCCTTTAGCGTACAATCAATTGGCAGAAACGTTGTAAATTCCTCGTCAGGGTTTATAATGTGTACACAACGCTGAACAACTGTTTTCTGGCTATTACACTGTAAAGTCAACCCTGGCTAGACCTGCATCAATTCTGGGAGCAATTACGAACACTTTTCTCCTGCACAGTTGTAAGTTGTCCTGGAAAGGTCAACAACTCTGCGTTGTCACTCGTACAACGTGAGATACTGAATTGCTTAAGTTTGGTCTTTAATGCAGTGGTCCATTATAATTGTGTTTGATGCCCCATACAGCTGCCCAAACTTTACTCTCAACAGTTCAGTTGCTCGTCAAAGCTGAGTGACAACAAGCGTTATCTGTTTAATCTAGCGAGAGCCAAGAACAAAGCATTCTGGGAAAACCCTTTGTTCGTCTTTATAAGTGTGCAAAGGAAATTCGCCTGGGGTCTGCTTTGTGTGCCTGCGTATTTTGTAGTTATTGAACATTACAAACAATCAATTAAGTTGCTGCTTATTTCCTTCTAAAAACTCTTCACCCCTGCTGTGCTCTCAGACGCTCTCAGAGCTGTGAGTATGGGAAAAGAGTTGTTGAGCACAATGAGATCTCCAAGAGTACCAAAAGTTGCCCCACAATGTATGAAGTTCACATACAGTTGCAAAGATGCAAAACTACACTGTACAGTAGCTGATCTGATTTTAATTGTTTTCATCTCTCCATCCAAGTGTGTTACTCTCCTGAAGAAATACAGTAATCATTTGTGAGACAGTAACTGACAGTGTGCATTGCTCTCTCTCTCACGTTAACACAAGATATTCATTTCAGAAACTCTTACCTGTTCTTGTCTCGAAGTTTGGAAATTTCTGAAATCTGTGTTAGAAGCTCTTTCTCCAGTTTGTTTGTTGACAGTGAGTTTTCTAATAACTGTATCGCAATTCTGGACGTCTGGTTCATAACCTTCAAAGGGAATTAAATAAGATTATATTAGACAGATTAATATCTTAAATCAGAAACACTGTGTTATATTTCTTCTTATTGAGATAGATGTTTCTGCTTTGCTGGAACAGAGAGCATTTATATAACATTGAACCACTGTTTGAATGTAGCTCTTGGCGTTGTTCTGCACACTGAAATGCTGTGTATAATTCTGATTAAATTACCTTGGCCTCCACTACGTTGAGTTGTCTGGTCTGCTCTGCAGTCTGAGTGAGCAGGTTAGTGCCGATCTCTAACATAGTGGCCGTCTGGTTGTGAACTGCGTCTGCTTGGATGTTCACCATCCCTGTCTTTACATTTCTCTCAATGTAGTTTTCTAACTGTTGACCAAAGAAATTAGTTAATAAAAAAACTGCATTCCAGACCCTCATACAACCAGAAGTGAACTTGACACTGTAAACTATCACTTACAACCTGAAATTATCCAGAAGCAGGAAAATCACAAGATAAATAATTCTGTTTCTTTCGCTTTGGTTGTACTGCAAGTGATCTGTGAACATTTCTCTTCTGACAACCTGAAGTAAATCGTTGTTTTTATTGGCTGAGGCTGACTGAAGGCCCAGCATGCTTTAATAACTGTAAGATCCAGAAAGGTTATGGAGTTTTGTTCCCTGGCTAGTGGGCGTTTGATTCCTCAGGGACACGACCCAGTGCCAGCCTAAGGTGATGTTGAGTGACCCCTTAGTCCCAAAAGAGGTGAAAATAAACATGCCATCAGCAGGTTCAGGCAGACGCTGAGAGCCGGACTAAAGAAGGACACTTTTATCACAATGGAAATAAACAGGGTAGGTCCTGAGGGAGCGCCATGCACTTGATGTGGCCAGAATTTAAATGGAACGTTGAGATGCTTTTGAAGTACAGTATATACAGTAGACTGTGCAAAGTACTGGATGTAATGGGAAATATTTAATATCAAGACCTCCAAAGTCACCGGTCCACAAACTTCAGATTATGATGGTCACAATTAACGCATATGATGGTTGGTTGATTAAACGTAATTCATGTAAACAAGAAGGCAAACGGTTGGGATTTCTGCAGTTGTTGTTCACTCCCAGAAGACACAGCGTGTCCTGGCTAATTCATTGACCCGAGCTTCCTGTAAAATCATAAGACAAGTCCAGCTTGGGAACACTGATCTGGGTTCAGCTGGATCTGCTTCATAAGCACTAACCAAAACCAGATGTTTGATCTCATTTTGGTTGGAGCGTCATGGCCTGTCTCCTTACACAGTGCAAGATACCAGCAGTGGAAAGGTAATGTGCTGTGGAGCGTGTCTGCTTTCTGCTGAGCAGATATTGAGTCACACTGATGTTCATGAAGTCAGGGCCTGGGAATCCATGACATCATCTCTGGACCGCCGTTCGCATCAGCCGCGAGTGTTTAGAAGACCTCACT
Organism: Botia almorhae; assembly: GCA_036877575.1. Classification (NCBI taxonomy): domain Eukaryota; kingdom Metazoa; phylum Chordata; class Actinopteri; order Cypriniformes; family Botiidae; genus Botia; species Botia almorhae. The sequence goes on from JAZGTJ010007223.1 coordinate 11,783, forward strand.
GAAAACATGCAGGATGAAGTCTGTGCGGTTCATCGCTCTTCAGACAGACACACTGAGAGAACAGATTACATAATTTTATGGTTTCTGTCCTCTGCTCAAGAACCGTCAGCAGAAGCACAAGTTTAGTGTCAGTTTAGTAGAAAGCGTAACAATAAATCTTTGTTTTATCACTTAATACTGTCATCATTTAGCTGACGTTGTTTCTCAGACAGATTAACTGAAAACTTACATCCTTTTGATTTGTCCTGGAGTTAAATACTTTACTCAAGGTTTGAACCTGCAGCCTCTCTGTCAGCAGCATGTTAACCATGATGTTGCAGCACCCACATGGCATCAAATGTCTTCATGAAATTGCAAACTTTGAGTCTGAAACATGCATTGATTCAATGTGAGCTGTAATGAGTAGAAGCAGTAAGAAGCTGGAGGACAAGAGTGAAATCTTGGAAAGCTTCTGCTGTAGCATCAGGCTGTAAACCTCTTTTGGTTTAGCAGGAATCTTTTCAGGAACACAGAGAAATGATTTAACTGTCTTATTAAATCACCATCAGAAATAGACAGCAGTGAAGTTCAAGGCCAACAACGGAGCGTGTGGTCCATGTCTCTGCTGATCCTCTACATCAGCCAGATCCTCTCTGATCCTGACACCATCTCTGTGGCACTCTGTCATCTCCACATGAGACCCCTCCAGCCAATAAACCATCAACAACATCCCGCTGCAAAACATGTCTCATTCCTGCCCAGCACAACCTTTAGCTTTTAATCTGCTCCTCTTTCTCAGGAGAATTTCTGGACACACGGTGAAGCCTCACAGAGCAACTGCACGGCCGACAGATTGTTGATGACAGAGTCTTGGAATGCCGCTTTCCTGCAGCTGAGGTATTCATTTCATAATGAGGATTATTAAGCATAATAGAGGGAGGTTTTCTCAAATCTTTTCTTAAACACAGAAGCTTATATGCAAAGAAAAATGTTTGGTTTAAACTAATGGACCGTAAGATCGTGCTGTACTTTGTGTCTGAAGGTTAGAAGTGCAGAAGACAGGCAATAAGTTGACTTTAATTGAGGTTATTTTTTAACATAATTACATTTCCAAACAGTAGAATAGCAAAATATTTTCACATTCAAACATATAACTGTAATGTAACTGTAATATAACTGTAATAGCAGCTCTGAATGAAGAACCGCATGAACATTTGTCATGTTCATGACACAAATGAGGTCTGAACGTGCTGCAGATAATTAATGCTTGCTTGACGCTGGAAGATAACAGGCTTTCTGCGGGACTGGATCCTGCTACTTCCTGAAGTTCCTCATCTAACCTAAATCTCTGTCTTTCTCTTCCTGCTGTGACCCGTGGCTTGAGTCAGGAGGTATTGAGACGCTGTTCTCTTTGGAAAGCGTATTGGGTTGTATTGTCATATTTAATTTAACATCTACAAGATTAGAATGGTAAACTCTACTTGCAGTCTTGTGACATTGGAAAAACTGTTCTGCTGTGAGTCCATTATTTTTACTGTCTTTTGCGGTGTTAATTTTGGCAGCTTTATACTGTTACTTTAGACGGGAGGGGCAATATGAACCCTTAAGTTTAGCGTTAACTGTTCGCTGTTGTGTTTCAAGGGGTCATTGCACCAGATTTGACAATAAATCATGTGAATTATGTGGAGCAGGGTGGGTGACCTTTCAGGGGAAATTATTTTTCTTTGTGAAGGTGAACGGGAACATTTGTCTTGATTATTTTCATGATTTACGTTATATAAGTGATACAGATCTTTGTATGCGTTTCAGCAGGAGATTTGCTGGAACTTTCCATATGGAATCATCTCTGTCAGGCTGGTGTGAGGAAAGTGCTGCTTCAGTCAAGGGTCCTGCTGGAATTTTTCATCAAATTTGTGTGGTCCATATAAGAAGGGTTTTCCGGCCTTATAAGAAATATGTAAACTTACTATCAGCCTTAGAAGGAAGAGAAACCTGGTTCAAGCACATCTTTATCCGTATATACTGGACAGCTATATCTGCTGTAGCATAATATCTTCTAATAATATATAGCATAATATCATAATAATGTATTTCAGCAGCACATTTATTGTGTACAGTATGAAGATGTAATAATGCATGGCCTACTTCATTTGCTTGAATTAACTGTATACAACCACAACACACTTAGCATGATTCTGAAAGCCACAATTTTTAATACACATTGTTTACAGCCGTTTACAGTCTTGTAAATAGTATGTTTAGTATGCAGTCTTACAACATGCATGTTTTCTTCAGTGAGTGGTGTCGCTCTACTTGTTTCAAACATACTAGATCATTGTGGTAATGCACATATTAAAGATGTGTGCATACTAGGCACAGTATGCATGCTAAATACTAGAGAAACAGAGAAGTATGAGTAGCATGCTACTCCTATTAGTCTTATGATAGTTTGCTTTTGAAACCTCAGTGCCATTAAACTGTCCACGCTTAAAAATGTGTTATTGTTTTCACATGCTTAATTTTACAACATCCCGTTTAAAAAGTATTTATCTCGCAGCGTTAATAATGTGTTCCGCCCAAATATTATTTCATTCTAAAAACATTTATTCCATAAATAATTTTAACTGCTGTTTATAAGGTGCTGTTTAATGTCGGCAGAATGACCTGCTGCTTTTTATTGGAAATAACACCAAAAAATCCTGTTTTAGAGGCTTGTTTCACATTCCTGAGTGTGGTGTATTGAACATCCTTTTAAGGATTAGATTTCATAAATCTGTAGGTGTGAGATGTCTGGAATATTTACACAAACCCTTGGATGCTTCCTGAGTCATTTTTGTCATGTTATCTTTCCGCTTTAAGACCTCAAAAACATGACCGGATAAACGTGACCCTTCATGACATCAGACTGCATGGTAAGGCAGAATTTACAAGCAGGGAGCGCAATGAATATTGTGACTCACTGGATTAACATGACTAGATTTGAGCTAAACCTAGCAGCTTTAATCTCAGAGACTCCTCAGACGTTGAAGGTTTGTGTTAATTCTTGGACCGGCTGTATTAAACTGCCGTGAACAGAGCCAGATCGAGCAGAACCGGGACAGACCTGCAGGGAGTTCGTCCAGCTCTCCCACATCTCGCTTTTCAATGAAAAGCAGATGGACAAAATCTGCTGTTGAATCAACTCTCTCTCTCTCTTCTCAAAATATCTCCCTCTCCACAGAGGGACATTCATTTTCCACCTGCCTGTTTCTGCCTGACTCTGACTACCGACATATATTTCTCAAATGTAGATACTGACTGTATGCAGTGAACAGGTCTTCATCTAACACACATTATTATCTGTTCTGAAATAAATCAGAATTACTGTTAGGACATGATTGTGTGTGTGTGTGTCTTCTTATTATATTTATAATAAGCAGTAGAGACTGTGGTAGGCCAAATTTATGATTACAGGCTTTTTTGGTTAAGGTTTAATCATCCGTGAAGCCAGGAAACACATACAAAATCCAGATCTGTGTTTAAAGATATATACAATACAAATATACCATTTGCCTGTCAGAGTTGAGCTATAGTTTACAGCACTGAAAATGTGACCTGCCAAGTTAGCTCTTTAGAGCAGAGAGCAATCCGCCATACTCAACAGAATAAAAGAGTCACCAGGGAGATATTAGATATCATATCTTGTCGTATTTTACTCTTTTATTGTATAAAGTCACAATTTCTGGTAATGCAATCAGAGGAGGTTAAGCACATGTCAGCCATAAATAGTGAGTTTAGTGGTCCATGCAGAGTGTTTCCAGCTTGTGTCTATCAGAAAAGACTTTCTTTTTATCTATGAGTGTGTTGGGTACAGTAGTCCACAAAAGAATTTAAACGCATAAGCAAGACGTACAAATGCACGAACGTCTTTTCATTATAAAAAAAATCAAACTAAGTAGCATTTGTTTTAAAGAAATATAGCACACTTTTCACTCTGAATATTTCAAAAGACTGTGTTGGGATCAGAGAGATGAAACCATAGATGGATTCTTTCAAATGAGTTAGTGAGAAAGTGTCCAAAGCTACCTGTGGTTATTCTGCTGGAACTTCACGTCCAGTAAAAACAGTTTACTGACTATGACTGCGGTTTTTGTTTTAGTCGAACTAACACTGATATTTTCTATTCCAGACATGCAAATATCCCTCCTCTTTTAAAAGAATAGATTATTTCAGAGTTTTTAATAACTTTCAATGATTAAACACTGCAAAAGACCCACTCACACCAAGAACAATAACTACTAAAATAAAGTTTTACAAACAGTTGCAACTGTGAAAGAATAGCAGAGTCCAAACCACAGCTATAACAATGATAGAGGCACAGAGACCAGTTACAACCTGACCTCTTCACCCCTCCCTTTGGATGGCGTTTTTCTGCTTCGTACTTCCCATGATGCATTGCAGTGTTAGTTCATTGTTAATTTTTGTTATTAGTTAATGTTTAGAATGGTTTTGCAATTGTTTCTGTTATTGTCAGAGAGAGTGTGTATCGTCTCTGGATGTGTTGTTATTGTTGTTTGTTGTAATGTTTTTTGACCCTGTTTATTGATGAGATCTCTGTTTGTTTTGATGGCTTTAGGGGTGTTCCATTCATTTGGTGAGTGAAACGTTCAACTGAACAAATAAATCTCTGTTTGTTTAAAAGCTGACTTTACATCATCATGGTCCCACAATTCAACACAAGACACACACACACACACATTAAAGTGAGCAATTAACTGACATCTGACTCAGCAGATCTCACTGTGAAATTCACTTGAGAAATCATTGCAAAACGTTTCTTGTCGCGTAGACGAAAGAAGTCGAACGATTTACTTAAACGATTACGGCTTGTTCATTTATTTTCTATTCTTGGATGATAATTATTTGGAGGTGGAAGGGTTGGGTTATATTTGATAGAGCAAGACTCTACCATCAGTTATGATTATCAAAAGTTACTGCTTCTCTGGAAGACAACCGTGTTTTCTTTGCTGCAACCAATCAGAGTGAGGCTGTTGACCTGTGGCGGACGGGGCGTGCAGCTGTGCAGAAAGAGCCCCGATTCCTCTCTCTCTCTCTGAGCTAACATAAACAAACAAACTGTGGGCTAACGCTCAGGGCTGCGGACAATCCACCCGAGACGACAGGAGTCTGATTGGGTAACATAAGAGGCATTTACAAGCTTTTATTTTTTTGTACAAAGTTAAGATTAAATAATGAGAAATAGATTTTGTGTTTTATAGCACTTGCAAAGACAACTTCTGGGGAACATTTTCACCAAGTTTTATAGGCAAGTGAACTTTTAGGCAGAAAATGGAGGAAATTTGCAGCAAACATGTAGAAAACACATTGCAATTGAATTCTGTTGTTTTGTTAGTTCTTTGTACTGCTTATTCACAGCAGTTTCTGTCTTCTCTTGAGATTAAGAATTTGGTTTTGTGTGCGTTTTAGTCCCTGTGTGTTAACTTAGACCACATATGTGTTAGTGTTTCCTTCCTAGTTCACCTTTAGCAGACATGTACATTTATACAGTCTCTCTTCTGGTATTAGGTTCCAAAAATATTGCTGACTCATACTGCACTCACTCCTCTGGTCCAATCAAATGTTCTCTAGAATGAGAATGTCCCTCCCTCCGAAACATTTACTGATTCGCAAGTAGCCAATCATTTTCACGGCCAAATGCTGTTTAAACAATCTGAAAATCTGATACTGAGAATATCCGGGGTAGGTGATGAAAAAGTCATCTACAGATTTGCTGAATGAATCTGGAGAACACGACAAAATGAGATAATTGGAACCAAGAGCCCCATCTGTAGCGTCTCTTAAAAGCATTAATTTTATTCCATATAACGGATTATTGCAGTTGTGTAATGTGCCGTTGAACATTCTGGCAAAAGCTGTAGTGATATTTTATGCCAAAGTCGTTCACAGAAAAGTAATCTGTCTGTAACTCAGCACAACAGATGGTTTAGGACTGGGATCTGGGCTCTGGGTTGCAACACTAATGGAGTTTCAAGTGGACACTGGGGCAGATTTCCTTGTGATCTCAGTGTTTGCCCTTAAAACAGGATGTACATTTATTATCCTGAGCTGTTGCTGTTCTTATTAAAATGTTTTATTGCTTTTGTGGAGGGAAATGAAGAGAGACAGTTACTGTGGTTTTAAAGACGTACCGCGTGTGCGTGATTGTGAGGCTAAACATAACTGCTACCAGTTAGTATGAGTTTACCTACAAAAATGCCTTTGATCAAAGTGAGAGAAACCGCAGAGTCTCATGAGACCAAACAGAAAACCTTCAGACTCTAATCATTCATCTCTAATCTGAGGAACACAAACGAAGGGCGACCAAGAAGCCACTGGTCTGGAATCAGTTTCTGCTGAAACGACGACTTACGGGAAGCTCAAGCACAGACAGACTTTCATCTGTTTGAACAGGTCAGAAGAAGCTAGAATCAGACTTGTATTCAGTAGTATGTTGCATAAGTGTGTTGCATCTACATGCTGTTCGGTGGGGTTCAGGAGTTTGATATTACAGGTGTTTTTCATTCTTTTCTGATGACATATTTCATTATTGATGATGTCAGCATCACCATTTTAATGAAAAGTTTAGTATGAATAGTATTTGTCCCCTTTCTCTTTAATGACATCGTCAGCTCATTGGAAGCTGGGAAATACGATCTGATGTACAATGAATATAATAACTTGCTTAATGTGTCTGAAATATGATGCATAATCTCTGTCCAGCATTTTTAAGAATCCTTTGTCAGGTTAAAATTAAATTTCCTTTCAGTGTGATCAGACACTTTTGGACCCCACTGTACATCTGAATTGTCCATCTGAAACATATTTCTGTGGCACTGGTCTTATCAGCTGTAATCACAAAAATAACAAGATCTGTTTTCAGACGGCTTTCCTGAACTCCTCCGCCTGCCATTGGTCAAACAAACAGAATGTCCCACCCAAAACCCACGCCATTGGTTGAGTCAGAGTTGCTGAGTCAGGCTGTGTGAGGATGCTCAGTCATACAGAAGAGTGTTTTATTAGCACAGTGTGAGCATCTGTACACAGCAGTATCACCTCTCACATGAACATTTTTAAACTGGTGTGTTGCTGAATGTGTTCAGCAGATCCAGAGAATAAGTTCACGCAGTCATGACCACATGTCTCAGGACACCTCAGGCTGGGGGCAATAAACAAAACCAGGTCTTTAAACTCAGGCCATGCTTACTTGAACCTGCACTTGTCTCGGCTCCGTAATCATTACTGAGACAAAGTCCAGATTACGAGCTGATTAGACCTGCAAATTATATTATGCTGTGATTATGTAGTTAAACGCCAATGGAAAAAAACTACAGTGAGCAAAATGAATGTCACTTTTCACAAACAGCAGAATCAATGCAGTACTGCATTCATCAAGCACAGAGTAACTGCTGCTTTCTCTCCAAAGAAAAGAAGGTAATAATGATCAATTAAGATGATTGACAGGTCAACGAGTGAATCATAGTCTGAAAAATGAGGGTTCTGTTTGTGAAAGATCTCTTCAGGTTAAAGCAGAGATACTGTGCAAAGGAGCAATAAAAACCAGAGAACATTCAAAGAGAAGACAAATTAAATCTTCAGAGTCCACTGAGAACATTTGTGTTTTCAATTGTACAAACACTCGACATGAGTTTTATATTCCGAGATTTTTCCCAAACTAACACATTTGTTTGGGATACACAATCATTTAAACTATAAACACCAAATGAATGTAAAACACAACACCAAACATGATCAAACTCCATGTTTTGAATCTTAAAACACGAGTCTTAAAAACAAGTAAAACAACATTTTCCCAAAGTACATGTTCTCACACAGCAACATAAGTTCACTTTAGGAAATAACAAATTACTTTGCTTTTTGAAATTTCATCAGAATACCTCAGTTGCTTTTCCAAATAAGTAGCATACTTTTTTTTATATAAACTGGATAATATTTTCCTGTGACACAGTCACGTAGGCCAAAGGCAAGTGTAACTGTTATTTTTGCTCATAGTTACAGAAGGGAACAAACTTTGAACCCTAAATATTGTACTTTAGCACGTAACTCATCCGGCACTGTTGTTTTGCTACAGATGTGTTACGCAAACCGTATAACGAGAAATGTGCTGACAATTGTTTTTTAGGCTAATGAAGTTTTCAGACGTGCTTTAAAGAAAGGACCTAAGATACACTTGGTCAGTAGTATATTATAAAGACTCTGTTGATCAGTAAACACATAGAGCAACATGCTAACAATTACTCTAAACATCTTAGCAGCGCTCTGGCATTTACTCACAATACAGAATCTGTCACTTTATTTTACTCTGAATGTTTGAGTTGAAGTATTTGTGACTTTATCTAACAGAGTCAGAACTTCTGCAGTATCTCAGTAATATGTGAATAGCAGCTGAGTTAGTTCAGTAGAAAGTGCCTCAGACAGAATGAAGTGTAAAGTTCATCACTATCACTGAGGTTCTTGTCGCTCTGTAGGAGTTCTGGCTCCAGTGAAGATCTCCTAATGTTGACTGATGCATGAGCAAAGACCACGTCCAGATCTTCCCCAAACCCAAAGACACTTCCTCAAGAATGATAAACACCAGCACAATATTTGTTTAACAACACGAAGCCTTCTGGTGTGACCAGTGCCAAACTAAATATACACACACAAAGACCAGCACACACAAATAAAGCCACAGGAGATAGTGGACATGCACATATAAGTGACGCGCACACTCACACATCATACATCACTCCTGTTGTGCATGTTATCAGTGAGACACAGTCAGTCTTGCTGTGCCACTCGACCGCAGACACAAAACATTCTGTTCAAAGAGGACAGAAACGACAGATCTATCACTGGTGACTCTTTCTTCTGTGGATCACAAATGGGATGTTTTTTAGAATATTTTGGCTACTTATTTCCATAGGATGAAAGTGAAGGGGGCGGGGCCTGTCAAGTTCCAAAAGCAGCACATGTAGTGAATAATGACTCAGACTTTGATTTGAGCTACTTTGTTACTGTTGTTGTTATTATTTGTGTTCGAATATGTTTACTCTTGTTTAAACACATTGCTGTGACAATGGACAGAGATCCAGCAGATCTTCAACTTCTGACATCACAGAATGAAGTCTCTTGATTTGATTTGAAGAATTTATTAATTCTGTCCAAACGGTTCATTGAATGTTAAAAGCAAATTCAAGTGAACAAATCGAAACAGACATTTAATTCACTCTGGACCCAAAGTTGTGTCACACAGTTGTGTTTATAATGTGTTTCATCAACATAATCAGATTTTGAGCATCTAGAAACAGTTTCGATGGCTCTGACTGAACTTTTCTCCAGTTCTCAGGCTTCCCCAACATATTTGTATGTTTCCCACAAGGTTGTGACTTTTATTTTGAGCTGTGAGAGAACATTCTTTACAGGAACATGTGGTTGCGCTGAGTGAGCGTTTGATGTGCACGCCTCAGATTCGCATGCTGATAGAGAGAGCAATCAACAGCCTGGACTCCCAGAGCAACCTCATGATCGGCACATTTTACAGGCTCTTTAAAGACAGAGCTGAGACATGGTAAACTCAGCGGGCTTCTCCTCCAGCGATCCTTCCATCCATCTTTCTCTCTCAATCCTCCAAAGAGGAATGAAATGCATAACAGACGAGAGAGAGAAACTATTAACTGAGACGCAAGAGACTCGTTAATGCAGCGTTGCATTAGGAGAAACAGCGCGTATTTAACCCAGTCACACGCTGAGAATTTATTTGTTTTCTCTCATTCTTTCATTTCAAAGTGGCTCTTTTAAGATAATTGAGTTACCTTTGCTCAAGCTGTTTAGAAAACGTTTAGGGAATGTTCTGCTCTAAACGTTGTTTGCACAGCGAGCTCTGATTGCATGAGTGATGAATGTGCAGTCATTATGAAATTGCAGGTCTTGTTTCAATTGTAAGACATGCTGACCGTTGACTTCCTGCTGTTTTGTTAATAATTACTGTTGCTGAGGCAAGCAGCAGTATTATTATTATTATTATTGTTTTAATTTGGTCTGTTTGCTGTAAACCCGTGACCGTAAGTATTAAACTTTAGTGCACAACTCACCCTGCACTGTGCCACTGGCAGCAGTGATGCATCAGGTCATGCGTGTATCGAGATGTGCTGTTACTTTATCTAGCCAATCAGAGGATTGTTTGTCTCATGGGTAAACAGGCTCAAAAATCCCATAGACTTCTCGTAAGACTCGAGCCATGGGGACGAGTATATTGCAGAAACTTAGGGGTGGGTTATTTAAAGACACCACCTAGCAACCACCCAGATCACCCTAGCAACCATCTGGATATACATATAGAAACCCACAAGCTTGCAGTGTTTCTAAGAGAATCTACTTCTATGTTATAGTTTTAGATAGAATCCTAAACTAGCGTTGAAGGTTTAGAAAATGGCTGAACAGTGTGCACGTGTTTCTCTCAGCTTTACATAGTAACAACTGCTGCTTTTCTCTTCGCTCCGGCGTGTTTTTCTTTACCAATCAGAGCATTAAGCTGAAAGGTCACGAGGGCTCGTTCCTCGTCGTTTTTGGTCATCCAGTACAGCTTCTACTCAAGGAACTCTGGGGCTTTGCCATATCTCGGGCGGTTCTTAATGAAACATGCAATCACTAATCCCCCGGCCTTTGAAGAACTCCTTTTCCAGAAAGATCTTTGGTCCATGACCATTACACAAAAATAAGCAAAGACTTCAAATGGCTCCATATACATCTCCAGCCCCCCCAGTGGAGTCATAGCTTGTGAATGCAGTTATCAGGTAAAGGGTGAGTAGCAGAAGCAGAGCAGAGGAGCATATCCTTTTAGTTACAGTCATTTACCAGTAAACGAAACACTCCTCGTCTATAAACACTCGGAGCAATTATAGAGTCAGAGCAGCACATGCAGCGGAGCCTCAAAGACCTTTCAGAAGCTTCCAGAATACCCACAATTCCATTCAGTACATGCAGCACGTATACAGTGTGAGACCACTGGTGAAAATGCTGAAAATGTTGTTTTATTACAAATGATATTATCAGCATAATAAATTGTGTACATTGTTCAACGTTATGAATTTGTTTACATCCCATTATGGGGTAGAAATGCCCAGTGCAGAATCACAAAACTAGGTTACTCTATCACTTTGTAATAGATTCTTTTAAATACTAAAGTATTTTTCACGTAAACATGAAAGAAAAATCCCATAATATTCATGTGGTCTCACACTTTTGGTCCTATTGTACATGAATGAAGAACTGTAGTTTAGAGTTTGTGCTCTGTACATTTACATCATTAGTGACTTCAGCTGTGAGCATCAGGTTTTTGATCCCAGACTAATGTTGCTTCATAAATCTATATATATATAATATCTTCAGGAATATCTTCAGGAATATCTTCAGGAATATCTTTAGGAATATCTTCAGGAATATCTTCAGGAATATCTTCAGGAATATCTTCAGGAATATCT
>JAZGTJ010007224.1:0-23280 GCA_036877575.1 Botia almorhae
GTTCACTATACGCTTCACACACGCTGCTTTTTTCAACAAAAAATATTATACTGTGGTGTTTGATGAATTAGTTAATGATTAGGTCATTATCTCTTAATTAGCCTACAGATCCCACCTTTGTATTGCCCCTAATGCAAAACAACACAGCCCGTAATAATTTTACTAAATATATGTATTTGCATACAACTTGTATTTTAGCTTATCCAAGCCACGTTTATTAAACAAAAAATATAAAACATCGTCCGGTAATGTATTGTTTTCACGTGCTGTGGTATCTGCCTGTTGTAAAAAGCCGAATAAACGTTAATTAAAAAAGGGACCAGCTAAAGAAAACGTAAGCGAAAAAACCTTACCTTTTCAATAGGGCGTTTCCGTGAAATTCAGATTCTAAAAAATTCCGAACTACATCCGCACATCTCCCCTATTCCCCAGGATCATTTCATACTGTGATCAGAGCCGTTAAGCTCTACAGTCACTCACCACGCCTTCCCCATACCGGCTACAAAGACACTGGGGCCATGCCGCTATCCACACACACACACACACACACACACTACATCCATTACCCCCTCACTTACAGCACACATCGCTTACTGCTTATCGTTATTTTAAAGAAGTTCGAACCTAATGGTGGCATTAGGCCTAATAACCGTCTGATATTAGAAGATCAATTACATTTATATTTTAAAAGAACATATTTAGTAATACTAAGAGCCGAACATGTGGGTTATTTAACGTTTACCTATAATAACGTATGGTTGTGATTTGATTTTGTTTTTTATATAATTAACCGTAGTCACCTGCAATATAAATAACATTGACCACATCTATTAATTAGTATTTTTCTCTTACCATAATTATAAGGCCAGGCCAGGCCATACACTGCGTGAAGATACATTAGCATCATTAGAACCTATACAAATCTGATGTATTGGCTGTTCTCTGAGCAACTGTACTTCAAAGTCACAACTCTTTATATATAGATTATTCAACAGTGTAAACAACTGCTGAATTGTTGCATAAAGGTTTTCCCAAAAACATGCCAAACTTCAATTAACAGATTTGTGCTTTATTAGCATCTTCTTAATGCCCATGGGACCCTCCCCTGTTTGCCCCCACCTAAAACAAGTCATCTGCAATGAATGAGTAGCTCAAAGTCCACTCCAGCTGTGAGTCAGCCAATCAATGTAGGAATTACCCTGTACAACAGAAGTTTAATTAAAGGTTGTGAAGGGTCTCTTCTATAAGCAGGTCAGCTGGTGGTTGTGTTTATGAGGATTGGTGAAACTGCTGCTGATAAATGGCAGTCAATAAACCTGAAAGTTTTAGTTTTTTAGGTTAATCCATTTACAATGACTTTTGACCAAAATCAAAACTGGTGTTGTTTATCTTACCTAAAGTATTCTCAAAACACAGTTCTTATTGTTTCATACAGACTGCTGTGTGTCTCTTTAGTTTAAGTTTTACAATTAAAGTCATCGCTTTTGTAATGTATTGCATACTTTCCATTACCTAATGCTGGGGTTAGGCTTCCTATGTCTTAATTTCCTTTGATAGTCTAGACTTTTTTACTTAATTGTGATGCACCATACTAAATTATTTTGAAAATGCTTAAGGAAGAAATTAGATAAATTTATATAAATACAAATATATAAATACAAATACATAAATACAAATAAAAAAATGGATAACATGAGTCAGGTAGAAAAATCACACTCATATGAGACCAGGGACATGCCTAAAATAGGCTTAAAGTGTTTATACAGAAGGCATAAACATTCTCTCCTTATTTATTTAAGAAGAAATCAGTCTTCTTGTAAAGCAGATGCTTGAAGTAGGACAGTCTGTTAGAAAATGTATAATTATCAATGTAGAAAAATTAAAACATAAACTTGAGTATTCTGTTTTAGATCCATGCCAGAGACAATGTCACCCATTAGATCACATTATTGACATGTCCAATTCATAATTTTGCAAAACTATGTTAGAGTTACTTAGTCTTTACTTTAACTGAAACCTTTTCTACTAGTTAATCATGACACGTTTTACACAAAAGGTTGAATTAATAAATCAACTACACCAGCATACGTTAATGCAAGTTGACAACTTGTCAAGCATTAGTTCAAATAGTGTTAATTTATTGATTTGATCGTACTGCCATCGCGTGGCCATTAATTGTACTAGTTATTTGTGTAATTGTACTTTGACTTCTAATATTACTTCGTGTACTTTATAACACAATATTTATCCGCTGTGAATGATACAAACTGTATTTTTAAAATGAATAAACTTTTCAACGTATTTAAAGCACATCCGATAAACTTTGCAATGCATGACGCCCCTTTCTTGTGTCAGCCAATAAAAAGATGCTGACGCATGCCGTCACGGTCCGTCGTCTGTTGTGGGATTTGTAGTTTCGCGCTTTATTTGGCTCCTCTCGCCGTACTCAAGCAGTACTTTGAACGGACTACAAAACTGAACTGGCGAGCTACTGGAGCGCACGGAGAACTGAAAGCTTGACGGTGGCTGGCACTTCGTGAGTCTGAAAGTACAGGTTTGAACGGACGTCTTTTTTCTCCACCTGGGAGCTGACAAAAGTTGACAACTTGGAAAATGCAGTCAGAATCGGGGATTGTGCCCGACTTTGACGTCGGTGAGGAATTTCACGAAGAGCCTAAAACGTATTATGAGCTGAAGAGTCAGCCGCTCAAAAACAGGTCGGTGAATTAAGCCGAGCGCGTCTCTTATTTCTGCGTTTGACAGCTGTGATGCGAGCTGCCTTTTTATATTGCATGCGTTATAAAGTCAGATATGCACAGATATGCTCATATGTTTAATACCAGGTATATTTAATACCTTCCTAGATTCTTCTAGGTACTTCTGCGCCGCGACCAACGCGCTTATTATAACCAACGTGTAGCGGCCGCTTGTAGCGTTGACTGCTATTCATATTCATGCAGCGCACTAGTTAGATGGGTGTTACAGTTAGACAACGCCTTAGGATACACCACCATCATCATCATCATCAAATATTTGCTCAGATATGTCTGTATAATTATCAAACTTATTATACTGTTTAAGAAATTTTATGAACTTTGGCGACACTTGTTGGAGACCAACTTAAATTAATTTATAAATATTATATAATGCTTATCAAAACAGTAGTTCGTGTATATTAAAGTATGCATATTTATTCAAATGCGTTATTCAGTTCTAACTAAATTCATGCATATTTCCAAAGTTGTTAGGCATTATATAGTTTGATAGTTTGTAATGAAATGTGTCAAAGTATTTCCTGTAGAGTGTTTTATGTGATCTTAAAAATGAAATATGTTATACCTATAAAGTACCTTGTTTGTGTGATAGGCTAGCATGCATCAGTGAATTCATTGTTGTTTCAGTTTGCCATTTGCTCTATAACTTTTAACAGCTATATCAGGAAGGTGTGGTCATGTTATTAACCTGTACGTGTATGAACAAAATCAGAAATGGCTAAATAGATGATTTTGTAGTTATAACTAAGACAAGAAGGTCAAAGATTTAACAAAATCAAGACTTGCTTGTGCCACTGTAAAGAGAGAAGTGTGAACAGACCAGAATTTACATGTGAATCTTTACACATACATTTTACATACATGCACTCTGTTACATATGACTTTTAAACAAACAAGTGGGTTTGGGCATATAAAATCAGGTTTTTAATTTGTCTTTTCATAAAGTTTGCTTTATTTAGCATTTGTTAAGTTGATGTTTTTAGGTCTATCGGATGCAATAACATATGCAGTCAAAATTTGGATTGTTATTGAACATTTAGTATCTGAAGATATTATTTGGTATCTGGATGCATTTCACTTAATCTCTGCTTTTGTGTGGTAGAATATAACAAAGTAAATATAATTGTATTATTTTATATTGAAATTACTTTTATTATGCATAAGTTTATATTGCTAAACATTGCAGTGAGCATACACACAGAAATATTACAAATTAGTCTATTTCAATCTATTCATTTACTGCAAATGATTTACAATTGTTTTCAACAGCTCTAAATTATTAATATAAACTGTTCCATGAAGCCTCATTGGCAGATGGAGAGATCTTAATTTAGATGAGACAGACAGCTCTGGCCGCCGTGAGGTGAAAATGAACAACATAAATTTAGAACTACAGGCTAATACTGTGGGTGCTGTGGGTAAATTTTGGGAGCTGTTTTGGTTTGTTGCTGAGATATTGAGTGTAATTAAATTGATGTGTTGGATCATAAAAAACGCAAAATTTGCACTGACTGAAGTTGATTTATTGGCTATTCATCCTGTTTTTTACCTTTAATATTCCAGTTTAACATTTAATTGGTATTTTGTGATTATGGCTATAGATGTTCATACAATTTACGTTTACTGGAATATAATATACATAGAAAACAGAAGAAGGATAGCCCAAACATTTCGCATGTGACATGTTACTCACTCATTATCGATTTAAACATTGTTCTTGAACATTCTAAGAGCATTGCAAGTTTGATTATATCCTACATTTAGGGTATTTTTGCTTAGTTTGAAATGATGAAGTCATATAAATATAACCAAAATAATGAAGATCTATGTCTTGTACAGGAACTTCAGAGGTAAAAGGGCAGTTGGCTTGTGTAAGGATATTAGTTATGTAGTCTTGATATGGATCAGGCACTGGAGCCCTTCTTGCAGAGCTTGAGTTTCAGGGAACAGGTGTTTCTGCAGTCAAGTAACATACTGGCAGGTTAAAGGAACATCCTCACATCTTTGACTCAGTCACTGGACTGTGTCCAATACTCCTTGTTCCTCCTCTGTTTCCCTGAAACTCCTGTTTTTTACTCATGAGCTATTTTTTGCTGTTGAATAAGGTGGTTTACTGATTACTGTCCTAGCGGTTAAATCACTGCACTATAACTGATAAGGATGTGCAAGGTGGTTTGATTTTTTATTGCTTTGTCAATTTCAAGGCCATTGGGGTTCGATGGTTGACGCACGAAATGCCGGAAGGGTGGAGTGTATTTTTAGGTGGTCGTCAGCCTAACTCCTGAGTCAGATTTAAAAATTGTTTTTTTTGTCCTGTCCCAAAATCCCCATCATTAGGTTTAGGCGTGAATCTTCAAATGTCATAACCTCTGCAGTGCAATTTTGTTGTGATGCAATTTGCATGAAAAACCAAAGCAAAACTAATCACAATTTCATGTGAACCTTTCAGTTAAATTATGTATTTTTACTTGGTGATTGGGAGATTTTAGCTAAAAAAGCACAATTTATCATTACTGTCAGTTTTTTTACTGACAATTATATATACATACATCCAGAAAACATATATACAGACACTCAAACAAGTTTTGATTTTTTCTTATTCAGATGAATAGGAGCTGTACTTATGTTTTTACTTGCATAGAAAATAGCAGCCTGGCATTACCAAAATGTGCATGCTCCACAAAATACAAGAAACAGGCAGTTAAAGTCTATAGGATACCTTTGTTGACCAACAACTCCATGTAAGCTAGTAGCTAGTAGCCTTACTAGTAAGCAAACAGGGATGCAATTTTTGCTCCTCAGTAACACAACTAACCCGAGTTACTGCAGTTGTCAGTGTCATTATCTGGTTTTTATAACTTGGAAAAAAATTGAGACCTTAAGCCAACACTGGGAAACCTGAGCTAAAGTCTAAAATTGATGTAAAAAAATAATTTTATGCACAGTAAAAACTGTTTGTATATATGCATTATTGTTGTAGTCATAAACTGCAACATAGTTTTCAATTGTTTCTGCTTGCCTTCTATTATATGTGCTAATTTTTTTTTATTAATAATAATTTAAGCGATATAAGCCTGGAGTGTTGAAAAGTGTGAAAATTCAGCTTTTTTCAAAATAATGTCACTTTTCCAGTAACAAGTTTTGCTGGGTAGCATGACAAAACCACTGTAATGGAGACGCGGAGGGATCCATATGCAGCTCCTTTATTATAAGAATAATCAATAAACAGGTAAGGGTCGAATAATGGCGAACAGGGCAATACAGGCAAGACAAAATCAAAATGAGAAAACAGGCAGGTCAAGGCAGGCAGCAAACAATCAACAACAATGTTCAAAGCAAAGATAAGAAGCAGGCAGCAAAAAGTCAAAAACGATACACAATCCAATTGGCAACAGAAAGACAATCCGAGAAAACACTCTAATTGTCGCACATGGCAAAACAAGACATCGCACTGGGTTATGTGTGGTTATAGTCCAACTGATTGGAATCAGGTGCCAAACAGGAAGTAATCAGGCCTGGCTATGGGGTCATGGGAAATGTAGTTTGGAAAGGGAGTTAGTATTCTGGCGATGGTTCCCTCTGGTGGCCGGGAAAAGGCGGAGAAGCGAGCTTTGAGTGACCAGAGAGTTTTGAGCGTATTCAGCCCACATCAGGTACCTGCTCCAGTCAGCCTGACGCTGATTACAGTACAATTACAGTTACGTTAGCTTGGGGGTGGTAACCAGAACGTCAGGCTGATGTTCACTCCAAGACTCTTAAAAAAGGAGGCCCATACACGAGAAGTGAACTGGGGACCCCGGTCCGACACAATGTCCTCGGGAAGGCCAAAAAAACCTCTACTATGGTGAGGATGGTAGTGTTCCCCTTAGAGTTAGGGAGGTCTGTAATAAAGTCTATTGCGATGTGGGACCAGGGTCTGTGAGGTGTGGGTAATGGCTGCAGGAGACTGGCAGGTAGCTGTCTGGGCGTTTTGGAAATCTGACAGACTGGGCAGTTTAGTACAAATGTGATGGTATCGCTTAGGAGGTTAGGCCACCAGTAACGGTTTCTAAGGAGGTGGAAGGTGGCCGTGATACCGGGGTGTCCTGAACTAAGGCTTTCGTGAACCTGGATGAACACACGTTTTCTGAGTGATTCGGAAACAAACGGAAGGTTATCGGGGCACTCGGATGATTTGGTTGTGATTCGTTAAAGTGCAGTATTTCTGTGTGTAAATCCCATTGTACGGGAGCGACTAAGTGTTTCTCAGGGATTATGTTTTCAGGAAAGACTGACAAAGGGGTTCTTTTGGCCTGATGTAAAAGCACATCCGCCTTGGTATTCTTGGTACCTGGTCTATACTCGACAGTGAAGTCAAACCTGGTAAAAAAACATAGACTATCTAGTCTGATGGGGGTTTAGGCGTTTAGCTGAGTGCAAATACTCTAAGTTCTTGTGATCAGTGATCACCGCGAAGGGATGTGCAGCCCACTCGAGCCAATGTCACCACTCCTCTAGCACGAGCTTGATGGCTAATAGCTCCCTGTTACCTACATCGTCATTTTGTTTGGCGGGAGAGAGCTTCCGTGAGAAGTAGGCACATGGGTACATCTTGGGGGGCATGCCGTGTTGTTAAGACAGGATAGCACCCATGTCTATGTTAGATGTGTCTACTTCAACAATGAATGGCAATTCTGGGTCTGGGTGAAGCAAAATGGGCGCGGTAGTCATTCTTGATTAGGCTCAGGAGCGTACGATCACACCGGTGTGATTAAAACGTTCAGTGGCCACATGATCACCTGCTGAATTCAAACTGTGTTCAAACCAGCAATGGTGGTAAACGAGAGACAGAATCTCTCAGCGCTTATTATGTTTCATGGTTGTTAGNGTTTTCAGTCACGTAATGTTTATTTGTTTCTTACATTTTAAATGATGCTGCACGATCACACATAAATATAAACACAAATACCAGGAATAAGTTCAATTTTAACTCACATTTATTTGTATAGCGCTTTTTATATACATCATCTTCCACATAGTGCTTACTTCTATATATAGCCTATACTTTTTATGAAATGGAGGCAAAAGCATCTTTCAAACAAAACGTTGTTTTTTTTATTTCTTACATTTCATATTTCATTTATCACAGAAGTAATAGGAAATATATATCGTTTATACATAACGGAGGCAAAACAAACCTTTCAAACAACATGCGGTTAATCGATTTTATTCCTGTCAATCGATTGCACAGATAATTATAAAGTTAGCTGTATTCCTCTCTTTGTTTGCCAGACACTTTTATGTTTTTCAAAAGAAGCGGATGAGCATTTTTAAATCCAGCAGTCTGTTTCCCGGACATAACATGCCAATCAATCTAACGTAACGTTGCCTGAAAAAAACTCACGCGTGAAAGGGTTAAAGCTGCTTCGTTCCACACTAACCTACTAGATAAACGCTTGTCTAGCAGCCACCGAAACCCTTTTGACTGATAACATAGCCCAGGAAGGTGGTACTTGTGGTGTGGAACTTACACTTCTCCCCCTTTACATAAATCATTCTGAATTAGGCGCTGGAGGACCGAGCGTACCTGAGTGATGTGTTTCTTTAGTGTTTCAGAGTAAATTAGAATGTCATCTATGTAAACTATGGCGTATCTATCGAGCATATCGCGGAATATATCATTTATACACGACTGGAAAACAGAGGGACTGTCAGCTAGACCAAATGGCATAACCAGATATTCATAGTGGCCGGTAGAGGTCGAGAATGCCTTCTTCCACATACGAACTAAGTTGAACGCACTTCAGACGGTTAAGTTTGGTAAAATACCTGGCGTGACGGAGCTGTTCTAGGACTACAGGAATAAGTGGGAGTGGATAGTGGAATTTAATTGTGTGAATGAAACCCTTAGCTAACTCTTCATTAATATATTGCTGCATGGCAGCTGATTCTGATTGGGACAGAGGAAAAACACATCCCTTAGGAGGCTTGGCTCCAGGGATAAGATAAATTCCGCAATCTACGACACAATGTGGGGGCAATTGAGAAGCTCTCTGCTTACTGAAAACAAGGGCCAAATCAGAGTATTTGAGAAGTATCTGAAAGTGAGCGGAAGGCGGGTTTACTGGGTTCACTACAGCTGGGTCAGACCGAAAAGGAGCGATCTATGTAGACAGGTTTGGTGACATTTGTCCTCCCAGTGGGCTATCTCTCCCTCACCCCATGAAATGGTAAGTTCATGGGAACGTAGCCCGGGCAGACCCAGAACGATGGTGTGATTAGGTGCTGAGGTGGCATACAGGCACAAATCCTCAGAGTGGAGCAACCCCACGAGCAGATGTAGGTTTTCGGTCTGTTGCTCTACTCTTCCTAGTTTCCGGCCCTCGTCACAGCATGCCAGTTCAGACTGGAGTTCGAGATGGAGTCCCCGGTGTTACAGCAGCTTTAGTGTATCCTCCACACAGTTTGTTTAATGGGCGAGGGTACGGAAGTTGAAAGCATATTCAGGGGCAGTAAGTCCTCCTTGGGTTAGAGCCATTAGCTGTTTGCCGGGACTCAGGCCCTCAGCAGGTGTTCAAAAACATCTCTAAATTGTTGCAAAAAGGAGTCGAAGGACGGAAAAACTGACTCATCAGACCTCCATACCGTGGTAGCCCAATCCAGGGCTCTCCTCGTCAGGAGAGAGCAAACAAAAGCGATGCGGCTATTATCCATGGGATATAGAGAGGGCTGTTGAGAGACAAAAAGGGAGCACTGCAACAAAAACCCTTGCACTTCCCCGGATCACCATTAAACTTATTGGGAAATGTTAAAAGTGGACTCACCGGGGAAGCCATAGTAGGAACCGAAGGGCTGGGTGCAGGAGGTGTTGCAGACCTCACGGTAGGCGGCAAAAATGGTCCTCCGTGAAGCGCTCACACCAGCTCTTCCCAGCTGCTGTTGGTGGGACGATAGTTGTGATGCCTGGGCCGAAAGCTCGGTGGAGAGCTGATGGATAGCTGCTGGATCGCTTTGTGGCGATGTCTTCTGTAACGGAGATGCGGACACAGAGGGATCCATATGCAGCTCCTTTATTATAAGAATAATCAATAAACAGGTAAGGGGAATAATGGCGAACAGGGCAATACTGGCGAGACAAAATCAAAATGAGGAATAAGGCAAGGGTCGAGGCAGGCAGCAAACAATCAACAACAATGTCTAAAGCAAAGATAAGAGGCAGGCAGCAAAAAGTCAAAAACGATACACAATCCAATTGGCAACGGAAAGGCAGTCCAAGAATCAACATCACACTTACATCACATTATATTGCACTTCAGATATACATCCAAAAAGTAAAAAAAACGTAATCAATTGATTAAGTAGCTACTTTTTTAGTTTGGCTCAAGTTTAACTATAAACCTGTAGCTTTTCAAGTTACTTATTATTTAAATAATAGTGGTATAGTTACCACTATTAATCTGAAAGATTTAAATTGTGTGCCTATTTTCTTAGCACAGAATAAATTCAACAGTTCAATTTTTACAAGCGGTAGTTGGCAATAAAGCATGGATCTTGTGTTGCCTACCTACCTACACAGAATGATTATGCAAAGTGTAATCAAAAGGAATAACCCATTGCTTGCTGTTCTGATGAGCTTGTATTCTGATGAGGGATTTGGGTGATCTGTCTATGTTGTGTCATTTTTAGCACTTTTGAGCAAAGACGATACAACTTTAATTTTTTCAGTTATTTGTAACCTGTCATGAAAGCTATTTTTGGGCTATTTCAACCTAATCTCATAGAAAAATATAACTATTGTACGAGGCGGGGAATTCGTAAAATGTGACTCATACAAAAAAGGTATAGTCTAATTTGTCCCACCATAGTTTCAAAATGAACCCAAAATACTTTTCACTCTCAGTCAGTCAGACCCACTCCTGCTCTAGCCACCACCGCCACTTCAGCCTCTGCACTTTACACACACATGCAAGCAAACTGGAATCACAAACTTTGCAAGTAGCTTTATATTATTTAACTGGGCTACATTCGAGACACCAGGGCGGTCTGACAGATGATTGTTTTCTGTACACACACACCCAAAGTGGGTTTTTCTGTGGGTTTTTCTTTATTTATTCAAAGAAACGTATTCATTTGTGAACGTAAACAGCTGGAACATTGTATTAGGTTTTAAAGTGATCAAAGCCTAATATTTCTGCTTTTGTCAATGGCATTAATATTAATCAACAAAATACAACAAAAGAAAAGGAGAAAATCACTCACTGCTCTTGACTGTATAACTTTTGTAGCTTTAACAAGAATTCATACAGTGAAGGCTATATTTGGACCATTTGTGAACTCTCTTTGTCATTTACCATATGTTGTGTGACTTTTGTGCCGTATCCTCACCATTCATATCTATGAAACCAATGATTAAATTACTATTGGAGCTCAGCATTGTTTCTTCATTGTTCAAGTCCCATGGTTTTGCTCTTAAAATGCACCAGATTGATGCATTTAAATTTAAAAGGTATAATGTTTTTTTTGCAGGGGAGCATAGCCCTGGACCCCCCAGAGGAGAAGAGGTTCACCCCCTACTCTCACAAAATTCTGTGGGAAACACTGAAAACTGTACAATTATTAGAAAAAACATTCTAATAAGTCCACCTTTAACACCAACCCTAAACCTTCCAAGAAAGTACAATTCACATTGTGTGAATTCCTACGTATTAGCCTTCAATTCTTTAAAACGTAAAGTAGTTACAAATTATCATGGGATGGTGTTGGCTATTTAGGTTTGATTATGTCAGCCATTTAATAGTGGAAATAGCAACAATAATACAGAATTCTGCAAAATGAATATTAAATGCCCAAAATAATCATAATACATTATTATACTCAGTGGCAGATGATGAATCTGTGAATCAGTTTGAAGAAATGCTTTAAAACGAAACCCTGCAGTTTCATTAACTCTCCTAAAATGTTTCCTCCTTGTCACCTCATTCTGTAACTGTGAGTGCGTTAGTGTTTCCAGCAGGGGTGAATAACGTTGAGTGTTGAACAAGTAAAAAAAACAACTAAAAAACAAGTTAAGAAATTGACTCATGGTGGTATCATTAGACTTCAAGCATAAATGCAGTGTTAAGTGCACTTAGTGTGTGAACAGTAGCGCAAGCAATTACTTGAATAAAGGTCAACAGTCAATGACACAAGTGCAGAGGTAGGAGTTTATTCTCGTATTTCATATACCAAAGATTTTGTGATCAAAGAGCTGGATTTTGAGCAAATATTATTGTTAAACAGTACACCGTTAAATCATAAATAAATTGGTCTTGGTTGATTAACATATTGTGTCATATAAGGGTTGATCTGACTTGGTGTAAGTCTCATTTGTCATTATTGAAGTCAACATGAAATTATAATAGACAATATTCAGCTACTTTCTCAATGGTGCTCTCAGTACTGTTTTGTTTATGGTGAACAGGGTGATATGGCAGTGCACACTGACAGGAGATGGATCACATAAGTGTAATCCGTTTCCACTTACAGTAGTAAGCTCCATTGTCGCTCCATATTTGCGTTTGCTGGTCTCGTAATTTCTGTCGCTGTGTTCTCGTTGAAAGTGAATGAGATGAGATGTAAGTGGTGTGAATGTCCCTTCAGAATTACTCTAAACTAGCAGTGTGAATGTAGAATGTTTCTGATGCCATGGTAAAACTGTACTGTTTGCAGTCAGCTATTAAATAATTTGTTCTGCTCACAAAGGCATCCAATGACAGATTACCAAGCTAAAGCAAATAGTATGCGGCTGATTACGTAATATCCACATACCTGTCTAGGAAAACAGAATGCTGGGGACGGCTGCTACTTGATTGGTCTCTATCCCTGAAACCCACCCCCTATACCTAACCCTAATCATACTGAGCCTGTAAGGGTAATCGGTCAGCTGTTTCACTGACCAATCAGGTAGTGTTTACATCATTAAAAATAATATTGTATTGTAATAATATTGCTGAAAGGCCTATAGATTATATTCAGAGTAGACTATATACCCTGTACTGCATATTTAATTTGATGTAAACAAGAAATAGACCATGAGGTTATCCACATAATGTCTAGTCTTCAGTAAAGTCTACTGCCAACAAAACAAGTGAGGGGATAATGAAAAAAACTTAATTATGGAAAAGAGAGGAAATAAACTAAGATTAAAGTTGTTCCCATCCATGCTGTAAAAAATACAACAAAGACTCCCACTATACAGTACATGAACAGTAATGACTTACAACACACTGTAAACACACAGAGATCTTTCTCTTTTAATATCTGCTTTACTTCAGCAAATTCATTTTGTTTTGCAGAATGTACTTTTGTCTGGGACAGATTACTTCTCAGACTTGTTTCACAGCAGTTCTGAGACAAAGGTTAAGTTCAGAATAGCAAAATGCTGTGTGGTGTGCTACATTTTCAAAAATGTGTAGTATGCAACCTGAGTATTTACGATATCCTACAATGCAATGCACCCCAGTTGACCTTCCATTTGACCTTACAGTTTAAATGTGATAAACAAACACTGGTTATATATAAATGTTAATATCTACAAAGACCTATTTTATGAATCAGGTTTTGATTTATTGCACATTTTTACACCAATTTGGAGATGACAGCAAAATACCATGCTGTATCAAGCTTATATGCAAAATAAACAACAGTATGAAGTATACACTAAATAAATACGGTAGTATGCTGTAGTTTGCAGTAAGCAGTATGCTTTTATTCAATTCCACAGCCAAAACCTCTAATTGATTACGTCTCCTCACTTATATGTGGAGCTGCAGGCCTGTTAAGCTGTGAAAGGAAAGCAGGCTATCAAACATGCTTTGTTATAATTAACACAATGCTGCTTGCCAGAAGAGTGAGGGAGCAGGAGGGTGAGAGAGAGACAGTTTTGCTGAAAGTTGGCAACTACACCTGTTCCCTCTCCCAACAGCACCTGTAATAACCTCGATGACTGAGGTAAGGTGACTGTGAAGGTGAAAGGTTAATAGAAAAGCGCTCCCCCTGATGTTAACGTAACATCTTAGGGGTGAGTCTAACAAAAACATATAAAAGTCACTTTTGTTTTTAATGAAGTGTATTTTTACTACCATTAAGTTTTTGTTTAGAATTGGGAACACTACATGTGAATGTGTTTAGAATTAGTCAAACATAAAAAGTATTGCTGTAATACTGTTAATGCTGATTAAAAAGTTTTTTTTTAAATTAAAGCAATACCTAAAATATTTTACAATTAACATATTCAGGGCTTGCAAAATTTCAAAATCCCTGGTAGACCTTCGGGCAGACACTCTTCAGATTTTGGTAGCCAGAAATGAATTTAAGTAGCCCAAATAAAAAGACTACATTATTTTTAATGTAGAATATTGTAAAGGAGACAAAACATCAATGAATTCTATAAACTTGTAAAAACAATATAGAACATAATTCCGTCTGTGTCAGATTCTGAATCTGAAATATCAACTGAAGTCACATACAACATTATTACCTGGCCAGATTTGTGAGAGAATGCAAAAGAATTGCAATATATTTTTTCTCCTTATAAGAAAGCCTGAGGGGCAGGGCGGAAATACATGTTGGTAGCCCGACTGGATGACACAATAGCCCCGGGACATCGGGCTAGCGATTTTGCGAACCCTGATACCCTTTTTTGCATCATTGTAATGAGAATGAGTTAGGGAAATTCTGATGTAGTTCTCTACTGATGTAGTACTGTAAAAATAACAGTACAAAATAATAAAACGCTTCATTTTTATAACCAAAATATCTTGAGGTAAAATACGACCCAGACCTTTCCTGTGAAATTCACACATTTTTTACTCACGAAGTACAACAGCTGTTGTAGTTTTAGCTCTGTGCAGGTTTAATGTGGTTACATCTTTTGCCTGTTGCTTTGGTGCCGCCATATTGAATTAAGCAAGAATGTTAATATTGTTATTTATCTCTGTTACTTAAAATGTTATAGAAGAGTTAGAGTTGGAAAATGATTTGTTGTCATAAGGAATTGTGAAATATCCACAATTGGTATTGTGTCTAGTATGGATGAAAAAGCCACTGCCACATTAAGTGACGTGTAATGGATACTATGCAAGAGTAAGAAGTTTAAGAAGCAATAAACAGAATACACGTTGAAGTGTTTGTCAAAAATAAAATACAGATATGTTGAGATTGTACAGAGTATTTTATTAAAATGATTAAACCAAACCTAATGTAATATGATTTAATGTACATGATATGTAAAAAAATAGGTTTTTTTGATTGTGGACATAGCTTTTTGATCATTTTAACTATTCTCATGCTTTCAGTGAGCGCATGTTTTGTTACATGTAAATTTTTATGTAGGTATGTCAACATTCAGTTATATTATATTGGGAATGTCTGCATTATTAAGCAAAAAATAAGTCATTGCTTAACATGCATGAGTTTTCGCAATTTGGCAATAAATAATTTTAGCGACTGAAGACAAAACGTTTTTGTACTCCATGTAAATCGTAAATTATTGAAATTTGAAAAATTGTTGAGAAATGTAAATGTTATTGTGCTTTATACAGAAAAATGCAGCTCCTCTGTTTACTTGTATTTATATACTTGTATTACCATTGACATACGATCCAGTGGCAAATGCGCCTTCTATGTTTTTTATGTGTCTGTGGGTTACATACTCATTTACTGACACACAGCAGTGTAATGTGTCTACCTCTCTGAGCTCAAGTGCGGCTCTCCCCATCTTCCCCCTGCCTGTGGTGCCTCCCTTTTTGACACACTCCCAGCTCTGCCCAACCAGCGTGACTCCTGGAGCCATCCAAGGGCACGCAGTGCACCTTCAGCACAGGAAATAAAGATGGAGGCTTTGGGCGTCCAAGTGCAAAGACACTGTGCTTTTCATTTCAACCACTTGTGAGTACCTGTGTAGGAGTGAAGAGGAGTTTGTGTGTGTGTGTGTGTGTTTAAATTTGTGTGTGTTTGGGTGAGCTATAAATAACAAAACTTGACATGACAATTCATATCTCTGTGTATGGTCACTTTAGGCTGTTACTAAAATCAATGTGAGGTGAGTGTTAAAGTGCCCTTGATGGTGTTTTAATATGTTAGTATTAGGTTTTGTTTCAGTGCTTTTGTTTTGTTATTCATACATTTCTTCATTTCATACATTTTTAAGCTTCAAGTTTATGTAATTTATTTTGCCAGAGTGCATTGGTGTCAACCTTTATCCTTTATGCTTCACATTGTTATTTTAAACCATTATGAAACATAACTGATTTCAAGTCAGTTTAATATTAAGTAAATATTATGCAGCACTGCTCTAGGGTGAGTGATCAACCATCTTCTGACACAACGTTCCCATTGGGTAGGGCATTAGGTATTGGCTGGGGTGGCGTCCGGGTTAGGGGCGTGGCCATACAAGACTATGTGCTCATTGTTTTTCCAGACACGCATCGAAGCAAGATGGCTTATGCATACCACACACACGAAAATGTAAAATTACCCTGAGCATTGCACACACACAAACATACACACACATTGTTATTATAATGACAGCAGAAAATGTGCTTGGACTGGATAATTCAGCAATGGAGATTTACTTGTCTTGATAAGGACTTTTTTTATGTAAAACTGGCATTGAGTTTCTTTTGCTGTATAAACTGATATAATAATTTTTTTATTTGTTTATCTCAGAGAGACATGATCATACTGATCTTACATCAAAATTTGACAGTGTCAAATTATAAACTCAGTCCTCCTGTATATATTGGGGGTATGTTGTAGTTTAAATATCATATCTGTAATGGAGACGTGGAGTCAGGAAGATTTATTTGCAGCTTTTTAATAGAATGGTCAAAAACAGTTAAGGGTCAAAATACCAGCAAACAGAGTTATGGGGAATAGGCAAAATCAACAACGATAATACAGGCAGTGGTCGGGGCAGGCAGCAAACAATCATCAACATTAAACAATCCAAAAACGTAATCCAAAGCAGAGTCCAAAGGGCAAGCAGCAAACAATAAGAAAAAACAGAAACAATCCAAACACGAAAACCAGGGTAAACAACAAGGGAAAACCGCTCTGAAATGTAGGCCGAAGCAATTAAAGACATCGCACTGAGTTCTAAAAATCTGGGGTTTAAGTAGGCCACTTGATTGGCTACAGGTGTAACAACAGGAAGTAATCAGCTCCAGATACGGGGCCCATGGGAATTGTAGTCCGAATGGGAATTAGTACTCTGGTAAGAGTTCCATCTGGTGGCACGGAGCATGGAGGCGGAGCAGGAGCCTTCTCCGTAACAGAGCCCTCCCCTGCGAGTGGCTCCTGACGCAAGGAGGAAACCAACGGAGGGGTCTTCCTCATGGCCTAGGGGCCGGCCTCTCTGGATGCGCTCTATGAAATTCCTCTGTGAGACTGGAGTGCAGGATATCATCTGTGTTTACTCATGAACGTTCCTCTGGATGCATTCCAGCGTACATAGGGATGGCATATAATAAACAACATCTTATGGGACAGGGGTATAAGGGAATTGCAATAGTACCATGAACTACATAACATGCAAAAGCAGCATACATACATAAAATATATACAATAAAATATTAGACATTTACAATTTACAAAGCCCTAGGCTAAGTTAGACGCCAGCAGTAAGCAAGCCAACAGGGCGACAGTGGCAAGGAACCAAAACTCCAATGATGTATAGATAGAAAAAAAAAAACCTTGGGAGAAGGCAGGCTCAAAAAGGAGGGCCAGTTCTCCTTTGGCACATTAAAGCTGCAATTTGTAACTGTTTTAGATACAAACAGAGATGATTTTGATGAGTTATAGTTAATTATTGATGGAAAACTGATGGTTCCATTATATTTGATAATATGTTGGGCACTGAGAGATCTTGCCAACAAAAACCGGTGAGGCATATTATTACTAATTGCAGCCATAACATCACACTGCTGTGACTAAGCAGGGAACAAAATAAAGCTAAAAGTTGTCATGTAAATAACAGTAGGTTTACTAAAGAAGTCTATCAAATCCTGATGATCTGTCTCAGGGTCATTTCATCCAGTCCCCCATCATCTGGTGCAAGTGTGATTAAAAAAAAGAATCGCAACAGAATAAAATGAAATTTTATACGCAGCTCACTAGTGAGTTGCGGGCGACTCATGTGGTCCTTGGGGGCGGCCTGGTCCAGAGTAAGGCAGTGTTCTATGTTGCTCCGTGTGGAGGGTTTTTGTCCAATAAGTAAAACTTCTGTTTTATTTGAATTTAATAGTAGAAAGTTGCTAGTCATCCAAGTTTTGATATCGACTATGCAATGATATAAAATGTCTTTGCTCTGCTACATCAACATTAATACCATAAGACAGGATCAAATCTAAAGCATGATTTCAGCGATGAGTTGGTCCTGACACATGTTGTAAGACACCAATAGTATTCAAAATGTCTTTGAAAGCCAAACCCATTGCATCCATTTCATTATTCACATGGATGTTAAAATCACCAA
The DNA here is from genome assembly GCA_036877575.1 of Botia almorhae. Lineage (NCBI taxonomy): Eukaryota > Metazoa > Chordata > Actinopteri > Cypriniformes > Botiidae > Botia > Botia almorhae. Next base: position 18,268 of record JAZGTJ010007224.1, read on the forward strand.
CAATTAAGACTTAATCGGTGGCTAGTACTATTCTGATAAAAAGTCAGCAAATTCCTTGATAAAGTCTGTGTGGTACCCTGGTGGCCTGTAGACAGTAGCCAGTAGAAATAACAAAGTCTGTTTTTTTACCCCTGATGAAGCTATATTAAGCACCATTACTTCAAAAGAGTTGTAACTAAAGTCAGATCTTTGGGCTGTAAATGTATTCATATAAAGTGCAGCAACACCTCCCCCTTTGCCTTTTGGACGAGGCTCATGCTTATAACAGTAATTTTGGGGAATTTACTCATTTATTGTAATGTAATCATCCTGTGTTATGTTTCTGTCAAGCAGATCACATCTAGGTTTTCATCTGTGATCATATCATTAACAAAAAGTGTTTTTGTAGAGAGAGCTCTAATATTCAGCAAGCCAAGCTTTATTAATTGTTTGTCTCTATTATGTACCCTTTTTATTTGTTTAACATTGATTAAATTGCCATATAATTGTTTACAGGTTTCTTTGTATTTACCAGTCCAGGGGACAGACACAGTCTCTATATTACAGTATTTACGTGATTCTTGAAAATTATGTGACATCTGTGACGTGACGGCTGGCAGTTGGTTAAGCCAGTCTGTCTGCTTCCTGACCTGGGCCCCAGTCAAATATTAGTAGTATTAGTAAGACTGTATGCCAAACTTCTAGATAAAAGAGCAGCACTAGCTCTAGAGGGATGGAGGCCATCTCTTTTCAACAGGTCAGGTCTACCCCAAAAATGTTTCCAATTATCTATGTAATCTATATTGTTCTGTGAACACCACTTAGACATCCAGCCATTTAGTGATGACAGTCTGCCATGTATTTCATCACCGTATTTCTTGTATTTCTGTTCCTGGAGACTCCCCTCTGACTCCTCAGCCGGGGCACCAGCAGGTTTGAGAAGAGAAACATGAAAAGTCGGAGAAATTCGATAATTAGCTGGGAGTTCTAATCTAACAGATACAGGATTTATTAATCTTAGAATTTTAAAAGGACCTCTGTACCTAGGGCTGAGCTTTCTGCACGATAGCCAGAGATCCTTGGTGGAGAGACACACCCACTTGCCGGGAGCGAAGTTGTGACTGGGTCATCTGTGACGATTGTTGCGTCTGGCATCTCCCTGCTTGTAGTAAGTGGGTGTGTGCTCTCTCCTATACCTCTTCACTGCGTCGCAACCAGTCTGTGATGGCGGGAAGATCGGATGGCTCTCCGGACCAAGGAAACAGAGGTGGCTGGAACCCAAGGACACATTTAAAAGGAGTCATACCAGTAGCAGGCTTGACCAAGGAGCATATTCTGGCCATATTCTGACCACATGAGATATCGACTCCAATCAGTCCGTCTCTGGTTACAGTATGACCTAAGGAATCTAATGATCTCTTGGTTAAATCTCTCAGCTTGGCTGTTGGACTGAGGGTGGTACCCGGAGGTTAAGCTAATGTTTACTCCTAAACTCTTGAAAAAGGATGCCCATACCCGTGATGTGAATTGAGGTCCCTGGTCTGACACGTTATCGTCTGGTAGGCCATAAAAATAAATAAAAAATACATTGTTGCACAGAATTTCGGCTGTTTCCAGGGAGGTAAGGAGCTTGGGAAGAGGGACTAGGCGGCATGCTTTGGAGAACCGATCTATGATGGTGAGAATAGTAGTATTGCCTTGGGAGTTAGGGAGGTCCGTGATGAAGTCTATGGCAATATGGGACCAGGGGTGGTGGGGTGTGGGCAAGGGCTGAAGTAGACCCGCAGGGAGCTGCTTATGAGTATTACAGTTCTGAATATAAGTGATAGTGTTGAACATGAGGGTGGTTTGCAAATCCCACTTGACTGGGGCGACTAGTATTTTTTCAAGAATTATGTTTTCAGGGGGTGAATCATCGTAGGGGGTTTCAAATTGTCTAGACAGCGCATTGGCCTTTGTATTTTTTGACCCTGGTTGATAGGCCACGGTAAAGTTGAAGCGGGTGAAAAATAGAGACCAATGAGCCTGACTAGGATTGAGACGTTTGGCGGTGCGGATGTATTCTAAATTCTTACGGTCTGTGATGACTGTAAAGGGAAAAACAGCCCCCTCGAGTGGCACCATTCCTCTAAGGCCAGTTTGATGGCTAAAAGTTCATGCTTACCCACATCATAATTGTGCTCAGCGGGGAAAACTTGCAGGAAAAATATGTGCAGGGAAACATCTTGGGAGGTGTGCTGTGTCGTTGAGACAACACGGCACCCATGCCATGATAGGAAGCATCTACCTCTACTATAAAAGAAAGATCTGGGGTGGGATGGCGTAAAATTGGGGTGGTGGTGGTGAAACGATTCTTGAGTTCATTGAAAGCACTGGCTGCTTCATTGTTCCAGACTAGTTTACCCGAATTACGTTTCATTAGGGGGGTTAATGGAGAGGCAACAGAGCTAAAACCTTGAATAAACCGACGATAGAAATTGGCAAAGCCTAAAAATCGTGGGAGGTCCTTTACTGTCTTTGGAACAGGCCAATCTGTTACTGCACAAACCTTCTTGTCATCCATGGCTACTCCCTCTTGACTAGTTACATACCCCAAAAAGGAAATACAAGTCTTGTGGAACTCACATTTTTCTCCCTTTACAAACAGGTTATTCTCGATCAGATGACTGAGAACGCTTTTAACGTGTTTAACATGGTCCTCGAACGACTCGAGTAATTTAATATATTGTCTATATACACAATGGCCTATTTCTTAAGCATATCATGAAAAATGTTGTTCGTAAATGACTGGAAAACTGATGGGCTATTTGCTAATTCGAAAGGCATGACTAGATACTTTTAATGTCTGCTGGATGTTGAGAAAGCGGTTTTCCATTCATCACCTTCTTTAATGCTAACCAAATTGTAGGCACTTCTCAGATTGAGTTTGGTGAAGTATTTGGCGTTTTGAAGTTGCTCAAGAGCCATAGGAACTAGGGGTAATGGGTAGCGGAATTTTACTGTTATATCATTCAATGCTTGATAGTCAATATGTGGATGTAAACCATCGTCCTTCTTTTTAACAAAGAAGAATCCAGGCGACGCAGGTGAGTTAGAAGGGCGAATAAGCCCTAAGCTAATTTCTCCGAAACATATTGAGACATGGAAATATGCAACCTCGAGGGGGAGTAGCACCAGGAACTAAATTAATGGCACAATCAATGGCATGGTGAGGTGGCAACTGTAAAGCTTTCTGTTTACTAAACACCTCTAAAGGCACTCTTTACCCCACTGTAAAATTTGGCCTTCTCCCCATAAAATAATCAGTTCGTGCAAATGCAGCCAGGGCAAACCCAAAACTATAGTGTGATTGGGCGCAGAAATGGCGGAAACTCAGAGGATATAAAATTAGCAGCTGCTCTAGAATCATAAGAGCAGACCTGAAAATAGTATGATCATTAATGAATAAAGTTACAAGAATACGTATAGTGTTGACTATTACCGTCTTGAGCAGCTGCTACACTTACCAGGGAGGTCCCGGGGGTAGGTCTAACAGGGCAGCTGGATCTCATATGTTCAGACTGACCACAGTACAGACATAAACAAGCTCGGAAACAACGTTCTCGTTTCTTGGCAGACAGACGTGCAAAATTAACCAGCATAGGCTCAGAAGGGGCTGTGAACTCTACTTGTATAGAAAGATCTATGTACTCACCTGAAGTTTAAGTGAGTACACGCTAACTCTGATTGCAGTTCCAGACTGAGTCCTCCACGAAAAAGCAGCTTTAAAGTATCAATCCACTCGGTTTGTGCAGTGAGTGTACGAAAAGTGAGGGCGTACTCAGCTGCGGTGATATTTCTCTGAGTAAGTGAGAGCAGTTGTTTACCAGGGTAAACAACAAGGGAAAAACGCTCTAAAATGTAGGCCGAAGCAATAGTTCTAAGAGTCTGGGGTTTAAGTAGGCCACTTGATTGGCAACAGCTGTACCAACAGGAAGTAATCAGCCCCAGATACGGGGCCTATGGGAATTGTAGTCTTAATGGGAATTAGTACTCTAGTGAGGGTTCCCTCTGGTGGCACGGTGGAGGCGGAGCGGGAGCCTCCTCCCTAACAATATCACAGTATAGGTAATTTTATATCTCAGTAAATGTATACATTGCTACAATATATATAGTGTATACTGAAAATTAAAAAGACAAAAAGGTTTATATATTAAATAACCATGTGGTAATTAATGTTGATGGATAAGCCAGTCAATTAAGACTAACATCTAACTAACTAATTAACTAACTAAAACTAACATAAGTCACAATTTTATTTAATTATTTTCATTTTTATTTGGATCTTGATGGATGCAAACCAAAACATGATTATTCATATCAAATGAATCATAATGTAGGGCTCACTTACACACTTCACATTCTTTTCACACTTAAAATTGTTAACCCAGGGTCATTTTTAACCTTGGGTAAACTTGGATTTATCTTGTTATCCTGGGTTATCATAATTCACACTTTTTATGCTTTAACCTGGGTTAAGGGATAATAATACTGCCTAGTTATTGGTATTGACCACCAGAAAAATCTAAATGAGCACATCTACTCAAATGCAGACTGGTTTTGTCCCAAAAGCCAAACTTTTGAGTTTTATAATTTTATGATAGGCAAAAGCTGATTGCCACTAGTAAGCAAAGAACCAGAAACAACATTAGAGTTCCATTAAATTCAAATTCAAATTTTATTTGTCACATGCAAGATCATACACAGTACAACATGCAGTGAAATGCTTTGCACGACCGTCTTACAGAAACAAAAGTAGAAAAATTTAAGTGTAAAAAATTAAAGATTTAAAGTGAAATAAGTAAAATAAGGATATACATGTAAACATTTTGAGATTAAGTGTTTAAAGTGTTTAAAGTGTGCAAGTTTTTTACAAAAAAATATGTATATAAATATAAATATATATGTATAGATGTATAAACATAAACAGTGCAGGTAGTGCAGGGTTGGGTGTGCAATATCGCCTGAGGTGGAGTGATTGTGTTTTGTGGTGAT
>JAZGTJ010007225.1:0-10933 GCA_036877575.1 Botia almorhae
GTTCTCTAAAAGTTCTTAAAATCAAAAAAGTTCTCAGTTATCAAATTCTTGCACTTTTTTAATGTTATATATCAACATATACATCAAAAAGTTATTGTTAGTGTAGTAGTTAGCAGACTGTTTTAATAATGTTACAGCATTAAAATAATGTTTAAATAACATTTTTATAATCAAGCAATAATGGTTAATACATTGTGTAAAAAACTAGACCTTTGGAACATTTCTAGGATTTTTAAAATAACGTTTTTAATGTTATGTTTAATAAAGTTTTCCCTATGTTGCTATTAAGCATTCTTAAAACCTAAAATGGTAGTCAAAATGCTTGCTCATGTTTATTACTGGCGTGTCACGTGTCACGTCCCACGCCAATGGGACGGCTGAGTGTAAAAGGGTTCAGTCTAAAAAGAATGTGAACCTGCAGCCTTTTGAACAACAAAACAAATATTAGGAGACAGTAGCAATGACGTAGATTTCTCCACTGGAATAAAACTCTGTGTGTGTGTAATAGTTTGTAAAGAAGTTGCAACAAACTTGGTTTCTGTTCTTTTGTAATACTTCTGAGATTATTTTCTTCTTTCATTTCATTTACGTACGGTTTCAACGGTAAATCCTTATGCGTTTTTACACACTGCCATTTTCCATGCAATATTTTGTTGCGTAATGCCTAAAATCTGTCTTGTTTACTGGATTGTTCCAATGCGGTTTTCAAAAACACGCAGCTTTAATTGAATGCACATTAGACTCATACATTCACTCAAATCTCACTCCCACACTTGCTCTGAGATGTCAGTTGTGAGAGGTATCCATGGAAACTGGGCGTTCTTGTGTGAACTTTGTTCTGAACACACAGCCCTGATAATGTGTGTGACCTTACAGGGACACAAACAGCTCGTTGAGTTTTGGTCAGACCATAAAACACCCTTCGGCTTCACACGAAGAACAATGTTATCGTTTGGTTTTCACGTTTGTTGTTTGCTTAAGAACTTTCTTTGTAACGCATTGTAAAATGACCTGGCAGATATAACATTTGGTTTTAATCACATTAACTGATATTTGTACCTACAGGAAGTAAAATCAAGTGAGTTTTCTTAAATATCAACAGCAGTGGGATTAAATGGAGAGTGTGTGATGATGTCTGCTTCAGTTTCTTTAGTATCTGTACGTGGGTCTCTGGAGTTTCAGAAGTGTGTTTTCAGACCATGATTAGATTTGCTGAGACATCAACATCATTATTCCCATTAGATTATTTTTCAAGATTAAATTATCTTTGCTTTTGTGTCTGTTTATTTTATATTGTTAAATATATATATATATATATATATATATATATACACAGTATATAATTATATAGATAAACGTTAGAAATGTTGAGTGCATTAGCATGTGGATGTATTAGCATTTGCCGGTATAATTAATAATATTATTTAAACATTAATCACTCAATTGAAATTCACAGCAGGGCTTCAAAGCACATGAAATTAGAGCCCACCTGCTCCCCTGATACACCTGAACAAAAAAATCACACTCTAAACAGAAAGAGCGAGAGCTCTGAGAGGCATTGAGAGAACTTGAAGATCTTGATGGAATTCAGCCTTAATGGGGTGGGGCCAGCACCCAAGTGGCTGGTCACTCCAAAAACATGGAACGGACCATTCTAAAATGAGCTGCCATAGAGGGTCAGTGCTGTGCGTGAGTGCGGGTAACAACACCAAGATTCCAGCACCAGGCTTTAGTCTGCTGTGGCTGTGTTCACTCAGTAGTGTGTAATTGCACGGGTTCCCATGTATTCAGATGGTAATGCAGAACCAGAATGAAGTTTGTGTCCTGAAGAGAAAGCCTTCCCTGTTGATACAGGGGGACGGAGTGATTCCACTCCGCTTTAGAAGAATGCGTCCGTGACCTGTGTTGGTGTGTGTTTGCGTGTGGCAGTGAAGACAAGAAGTTTTGGGGGGTAACAGGTGGGTGAAGTCTTGGAGGCCCCTGTCTTTCAACTTTTTCTGTAGACACAGAGGCGCCTGAAGAAATATCAGTATTGCATGGGAAACTGCATAGATGGGTTGATAGATTGTGTGTGTAAGGTTCATAGAGTTTGTGTTGCTCTATAGATTTCTTTTTGACTTTCAGCCTCACAGATCAAAGGCCAGTCATCTCTAGAGCTTGTGGTTTACGAAGAGTGATAGATATCTTTTGGTCTTATTTCTGATTTTAACCGTTAAATAAACTTTTTTGAAGCTCCACATACAGTCGGGTTGCGGTTGAGGTCACTAGTAAAACTAGTGTTTATTTATTAGAAATTATATTATTAGAATAGCTTGAGTTAAAGGGTAAATTGAAAGATTAACATGAATTTCTAAGCGTTTGTGCTCATTTTGCTGTAACAGCGTGTATTTAATGTGGCATGAATGCGACAGGTTTGTGCAAACCAGATGATCCATGTTATACCAGCATGATTTGAGGATCATCTTTGTGCTTCAGTGAAGAGAATCTGACCTGTGGTACAAAGAAGTGAATGATCACTGTTCAGAAATCTGCTTCTTTGAATCTTGAACTCTTTTTAGAATTTTCTGTTGCCGTTTAAATTGTTTTGATTCGCAGGTTTTCAATGTGGTCTCAGCTTTGGACTCCCCCAAAGCATGCTTAATGCTAAATATCAACCATTTTGTTGAGCACCCCATTCGTACACCTGTTACTGCTTTGATCCAGTAATGAAACCATCTAAAAAAGACAGCTTTTAAATACTTATTTAATATTATATTTATTTTAATATTATTTTAAGTTAATTATTTTTGTCATTTGGAAACAAATTAAAATTTTCCTTTAAATGCAACAAAATACAATTTGTTGTTTTGTGGTTTGTTGTCGAGAAGTGAAGTTGGTCTACTAATCATCTGTATTAATATTTGTCTTGTAAAATACTGTGTGTTATATTGGGTCAGCTGCCTCTCTCTCCACCTTTGGGTCTGTTGTTGTGCCTCTATAGAAAACTACTTGAGCCGCATGATGACGCTGGCTGGAGCACGACCCTGGAAGCAGACCAAACATAATGTCACAATGAATTACAGACACACAGATAGAAATAGAAGCTTTTGTGTGTGTGTGTGTGTGTGTGCCTGCTGAAGATTACTGTCTAGTCCATTGACCAGGCCATGGCACAGGCTCTGATCTCCTTGAGCGCTGGCACACATGGTCTTGAAGTTAAACCGTAGCTCTCACTCACCACAGCACAATGGACTTTGTTACTAAAGCTTCTATTTCTGTCGGCCTATCTGGCTGGCTGTCTACATGCGTCGTGCATTTATACTCACAATCACCTTTGCACTTTCAGTACATCTTAAATTACCACACACCCACAGATAGCAAAACAATGTGAATCATCTCTTGAGTGAGAACGGATTGAAGGAGTTTTGGTTATGTTTCTAGAAGCCATGAACCAAATCTTTTAAAGGTCTTCAGACTAAAATTAGTAACATATAGCTACTTGACATTCATATAGGACTTTCTAAATTGCTATTTGACTAAAAACACTTTCAGTGGGATAAAGAGAGCAAGAAAAAATATATCTGGGGTTTTCCGAATGACTCATAACCGCTAATCTGTTGCCTGCTGGGGTTCATATTTGTGAACTACCTTAGACATCGAGAGGGGTGTAATTCATCTTTATAGAAGATCCAAGAGACGTTGTGAATGAACCATTGTGAAAAAAATTGTTCTTTGAAAAATATTTTGTTGAGAACAATGAGTACACCGCGTCTGTGAACTAAATGTGGGAAATAACTGGTTGCATTGTAGGGCTAATGTATGTAAAGTAGAACAATTAATACATGGATGGTTGATACTTCATAGACCAAGCATTGTTTTTATTCATAGCTAGTATGGACCGCACACCCTGCATCATGTTAGATGGGCTATGTGCAAAGACCTGGAAACTGTATAACTGTATATTAGAGGACATCCGTATATGTGCCATATATGACAATAATAGTGTATAATATACATTTTAAGCATGTTGGATTATACAACAACACTAAAAATTGACATTTACATTCATTTAATTGACTTTAATTTAAACTTATTAATAAATGTTCCTAGTTTTATTTTCCCTGATTCATGTTTCTCACTCATTCTTCTCCCATGTTAAAACGAATATTTTATCTCTACCGTTTGTCAGTGATGCTGTTCCGTTTCTGAGAACAAATACTGTTTGTTATGGAATTACAAGGCCGTTCGAATGTATTTCTTCGGTCTCTTATCATCCTTTTAGCGAATCAGCAACAATACAGATTTATTGTAGTGTGATGTCAGTGTGAGTCACCACATGGCCTGAAAGCCTTAATCTTGAACCTAATGCTATAAATCGACTTATCTCTCATTTCAAATAAGACTAAAACCCCAATATGCATGTCACAAGTCTATATACACATTCATACTGTATTCCCATGTATAAATGCCATTTTCTGCATCCATTGTTTATTCTGAAACGTTTTCTGTCCTGTCTGACAGTCAATGGCGCTCCCGCCTCAAATGCCCCCCCAAACCCACTGAAAAGGGCCCATGTCTCACTGTGTGCTTTGACAGTCTTTTGTACCCTCATAAAGCACCATTTTGGGGTGCATTGTGGAGAGGCACCGATGCGTGAGAGCAGATCTCCCTCCCACACTCTCCTCTTCTGCCCCAGACCCGTTTGAGGGCCATTTCAGACCTAAGAGATCAAAGAGCAGAAAAGCTCAACTCCAGGCCACGACATCCTCTGGCTAGCCAGTGGCAACACACAGGGCAAACCGCCTAGTATCTGCTTTGCCTTGCTATTCCTAACAGCAGATTAATGTATGCCTCCTGTGTGCTTCCTTTTGTTTTAATACAGTTGCTGTAATCCATTCTGACTGGTTTGGAAGTATTTTATTGTGTTTATATAAAATCAATTTTTCACCTCATATTTCACAAAATGGCTACCTGGGGGCATAAGTATGATCTAAAAGTGTGTGAGGGGCGTATTGTAAACCCTTCAGCCTGGCTTCTGAACATTAATTAGGTCAGTATAGTGGTAACTGATTTACTGAAAAGCTGGTTTTCCAGCGAACAGGGAACAGGGACTGTTCTTAGAACAGTGGCTAGCATTTTCTTAATGTTGTTCTCTCTTATCAAAAAACATTCTTGCAGTAGTCATGTTAGTAGAACTTTTTATTCATGTTATATGTCATATATCCAAATAATTGTTAGTGAAATGTTTTAAACATGTTACAGAAGTTAAAATATTTAAAATGTTCCTATAACCAAGCAATAACATTAATACAATGTCTGAAAATCTGGACATTTTGAACATTCCTAGAACCTAAAATTGTTGGCTGGGTTTTATATATATATATATATATATAAGTATATGTAAATGTATATATATATATATATATATATAGCTATATTAGAGTTACTGCTCACTGATGGTTGACCATGTTGTCTCTCTCTCCTGCATCAGAGATGACTCTGCTCACCTCCCAGCCCAAGTCTCTAGAATCATCAACGGCTTCAGCAGTCACCACTGAGGACCCTGAACAGAGAATGCTGGAGAAAAGGTCAAAGGTCATCGAGGAGCTTCTGCAGACCGAGAATGACTACATCAAGGACCTTAAGATGTGCGTCAGGGAGGTCATTCTTCCCCTTCAGAAGAAACAGGTCAGAAGAATTCCAGCAAACGCCAATAGTGTATTAGATGTTATGCATTTGTATTAGATGTATATGGAACAATTATAAACTGTCATTTTTAATATCTACATGTTCCGTAGATCCAAAGTATTGATTTTGATGGTCTTTTTGGAAACATCAACTCCGTAATTGACCTTTCCCGTCGACTCTACAAGAGCCTCCAGGATACTGACTCAATAGGTTAGATCAAAAGTGCCCGAACTCCTTTCTTTCTCATTCGCCTTACAAAGTTTCCTTTTCAGATCTTTTAAATAGCTATTGTACCAGATATTTGTTGCACCAGAGTATTGTACCAGATACCATTTATTTGCTCCTCCAGGTAATGTGTTCCTGGAATACAAAGGTGAGTTGGAAGAGGTTTACAAGATCTATTGCCAGAATCACGACGATGCCATCTCTTTACTGGAGACCTACGAGAAGGACGAGAACATCCAGAAGCACGTGCTGGAGTGTCTGGAGAGGCTCAGGTAATTTTCAGCCAGTGACAGTCATGGTTTCTCATGGATCTTCGGAACGTTGCATGGTGTGATTACTATTACCAAAGCATGATTCCTGATCTGGTTAAGCATGTAAATGCACTGAGTCATGGTTTTTAACACTATAACTAGATGAGACTGTTCTAAACGGGTCACTAATTGTGTGGTATGAAACATTACACATGATTAATCATCTTTAGTGGTATCTGGTCTGGTAAATGGTCTGTTACGTAGCTTAGAAAGGGTTGGTTTCTGGATCGTAGTAGTACAACAGGGCGTGAGGTCTCGCTAATGTCATCACTCAGATGTGTCAGTGTAGTTTAGATCTTGAGGAACCTGTCCATTTTAATTTAGTTGTGTTATGAATGGACTCACCTGATTGGATGTAGGATGACTAAAGGCATCTGTGGAATTCCCAAACAGGAAACATCTTTGTCCTTCCATTGTCTTGCTTTTTTTACGTTTATTTTTGATTTTATACTTTAACCTGGTTGGTTTGCCTGATGTATAGTGTAGTCATGAGGCTAGATATGTTCAATTTTTGTTCAAATGTAATAGATTTAAAATAGAAAAAAGGCTTGTCTCCATTGTCAGTATTTGATCTTTGTAATTGTGGTTTAGTAATGCATAGTGAGAGAGGAATGTGCCTCACCTAGTTTCACCACTTTGTTGGTTTCACTGTTTTTGTGAGCGCTGCTGGTCAGTATGTTTCTTCAGATTTGTGTTAATGGAAAGAGTTTGTTAAAAGGACAGTACACTTAAAAACACAAATTCAAATTATTTAATACCTTTGTGTCTTTTGGAATTTGTATGTTACGAGAAGTTTCTTTCCATGCATTGGAGGTTGACCGTGGCTAAATTCAAGGCAAAATCAGTGAATAACAACATACATGAAGCACAAGCCGATTAGACATTCTTCTGATCTCCTTATGTGTTCCATGGAATAAATAAAATAACATGGGTTTTTAGGAAAAAAGAGGGAGTAAATAAAACAAGTGTAATTTTTTAGATCAACCGAAGCACCATTTGCCTAAAGCAACGGCAGTATTTAATGACCAGTTACCTTTTGTAAACATTGGCGCTCTCACCTACAAACTTTGGAATAACTTGTTTCCTGTTAGCGTAGCGTTTCGTTTATTCTTTTTATTTGCTGTAGCATGTCGCCTAACGTGAGATCAAACAGAAAATAGAAGGAAGTGTTCAGCAGATTGAACACAAGTCCCAGAAATGTTTTCGCACTCTGAAGGCCTGTCGCGATGGGGGAACATGGGGCTGTTTGTCTCGTATATCAAGGCATTTGCAAAAGGAGCGTTTACTTTGCCAAGATTACGGCTTAGCTCTATCCCAAATGGCTCTGACTCCAGTCGAGAAATTGCTGTTAATTCTCTGGCAGGATGGTACTGTAATGAACCCACTCGTAAATCTGATCAAAAAATCCTTTGAGATGTTTTTTTAGGTCTCGGTAAAGTAGTAATGATTCTCCAGAACGTTCAGACTTGCTTTTTGAGGCGCACTCGGTGCACTGACTGACGTTTCATTTTGGCTCTCTGTGGGAGATCAGACCAGTGGAGGCCCCAGCGCAGGCTTACTGCGCTCCTGAAGCAGGGCACCCGCGGCATATGTTGCCATGGCAACGTACCGCATGTTCATTTTGCGCACAAATAGTTGTGTGTTCGTTACCTTGCCCTTTTGCCTACATGTGCAGAACAGAACAATGGCAAAAGTCCGCCTTATTATACAAATTAGCTGTGTACAAAAAGGACATTATGTCTTATTAGCTTGCTAGCTTTTGTTAAATACAAGATAAAGGTGGTTTAACTCTACACTGTGTGTTTTCTTCTGTTTCTCTCCTCTCTCTCCTCTTCACCCTGACAGAGGGATTTACCGTGAGTGGTAAGTTTAAAGCGACTGCATGTGAATTGCCCGACAGCATGCTCAACATTTATTAACCTGCATAACCCTTTTCTCCTTGTGTTGTGTGACCAGGGGGCCTTGCTGTGTGTTTGTGTGTCTGTGCGTGCTGTGTTTTGTTGCCATTTCCTTGTCAGGAGCCATATTCTGAATTATGTGCACAAATTGAATGTGAATGCAATTTGTGCACAGGATTGACTTTTGATCAAGTCGGAATATGATCCCATTTATTTGACAGCTGACCTAATGCTTTCTGGTGGCATGTTCAAACTGTTATTAACACAACCTCTAAGCTGATGATAAGGGAATTGAAGCAGTTAATCCAACACAACAGCAATGATATTTGTTGAAATGCAAAAATTAATATAACTGCTATAAAAGATGACATGTATATATGTTTTTCTATTTAAACACTTATTGTTTCATATGGTTGAGGCTTTAATGACATCCATCAATAAATGGCTTCAGATTTATTAGATTTGAAATGTTCCATGATATCCAAATCATGTTTTTGATTTGGATCTGTTGTGCAAAATATACTTTCGTAAGTATTTTTGTGTTGTTTTCCAATAAATATACATATATAAAACATCTTATAAACATCTTTAAAACAAGATACATTTATTTTAGAATCAAAATATTTAATACGTTTTTAGAAGGTGTCCAATTAATTGTCTGTGATATCTTACACACTTTTGTTTCATATTTATCTTGTTTAAAGGATGTTTAGATATTTTTACTGGGAAATAAGACAAACTTACTGTATAAGAAAATGATTTTTTGCAGTGCAAACACCCTCCATCAGTTTTTATTCCATCGGTCAGAAAGTGTGTGCTGTTATTCTCTTGTTAGAATATCTTGGTGGCCTGCTGCGTTTGCTGTAACCGTGTCTTTAAAACGGGTGACAGTGAGCCAATAGATAATTGATGGATAAAAACAATGTGTGTATTCTGTGACCCAGTCCACTGACAGAGCTGGATGAAGAATGCAAGTTTAAGAACGATCTAAATATCTCTCTCTCACGCTTTGGTTCTGTCACAGGGGAAAGACAAACTACATTAATCTGGGCTCATTCCTGATAAAGCCAGTGCAGAGAGTGATGCGTTACCCCCTGCTGCTCATGGAACTGCTCAACACGACTCCTGAGTCACACCACGACAGGAAGCAGCTCACAGAGGCCGTGATCTCCATCAAAGAGATCAACGTCAATATCAATGAATACAAGAGGAGAAAAGATCTTGGTATGTGGCTCAGTGTGAACATGCTAAATTCTTCTGAAGTTGAAATAATATATATATATTGTATATATTATATATATTGTATATAATAATATACAATAATACACAAATGCTGTATTGTAAATACAAGCACAGCTAAAAGATAACCCGCTCAGTCATGATTTTACCCGTACGAACATTAACCACGGTTTTACTACAGTTAAATCTACTACAGTTAACTACAAAATAACCGCGTTTTTGCTTTTATATAACGGTAAATGGTACAACTATGGTTATAGAAATAATCAATGCACCAAAAAAACATGGTTACTATATTTAAACTTTAATAAAACTAATTAATTAGTTACGTGAGCATGTTCACAATAAGCCAGCACAAAATAAAGTTCATCATAAAACTTTTAAAGACACAAAATGTTTTTTATTAAGCAGATTCATTTTTAACCGGGAGGTAGTTAACTGACCTATAATCTATAAACGAATAGTTGGTCTCTGTGGGTTCTGTGGAGTGATATGAACAGTAGCTAGGGCAACGACCGTGACGCGCTTCATCAAGCATGTTGTGGCTCTATGTGGCTCTCCATAACTCAACAGCGCCATCTGTTGTCTACAGTGGTAAAGTACCGCAAAGGTGATGAAGATCGACTCATCGACAAGATCTCAAAGCTGAGTATGCACTCCATCATCAAGAAGTCAAACAGAGTAAGCAGCCATCTCAAGCACCTGACTGGAATTTCACCTCAGGTACCTCTACCTTAACAACACATTGACATTATCAGACTTAAGAGAAGAGTTTAGAATTGATTTGTATTTACTTGCAAACTATGCATAACTCTTCTTCAGATCAAAGATGAAGCTTTCGATGAAGCGGAGAAAAGATTCAGATTTCAGGAACGACTGATCAAATCCTTCATCAGGGACATTTCTCTCTATCTGCAGCACATAAGGGTATTACAACGATTCTTCTTCATTTTACATTGATAGTAACAAGCTCTTTAAGATGATGTGACTTGCTTTTTTAATCTTCCTTTATGTTCCTATTTATTGGGCTGCTTTCCTATAGCTCACTAGCTTTTCTTTAAAGCATAGTGCTAGTATCGCCAAGGTCATGGATTTAATTGCATGAGAGTTTAAGTACTGATCAAACTTATAGCTTGAATGCACTTTTAAGTCATTTTAAATGAATGCATCTGCCGAATGAATAAATGTAAATGATTATCAGAGCTTTACAATACAGTATATTAAAGCAGTTAAAATTTTGCATTGAATAGGAGTCTGCTTCAGTGAAGGTCCTGGCGGCAATTAGCTTCTGTGACATCTACACAGAACGGCAACAGCAAATGGATCCCGAGCGTTTCCAGAAGGCTCATCGTTGCATCAGTGACAAACAGTTTACTGAGTTTGTGAGTACTGAAACTAAAAACCCCTTTTATTGACTGCTTAGCCCAATCCTTAGTATTACAATTTTTAAGGAAGGATGTGACGTGAGGCCAAGTATGGTTCCCATACCCGGAAATTGTGCTCTGCATTTAACCCATCCAAGTGCGCACACACACAGTAGTGAACACACACACACCGTGAACACACACCCGGAGCAGTGGGCAGCCATTGCTG
>JAZGTJ010007225.1:11404-23272 GCA_036877575.1 Botia almorhae
GTTCTCTAAAAGTTCTTAAAATCAAAAAAGTTCTCAGTTATCAAATTCTTGCACTTTTTTAATGTTATATATCAACATATACATCAAAAAGTTATTGTTAGTGTAGTAGTTAGCAGACTGTTTTAATAATGTTACAGCATTAAAATAATGTTTAAATAACATTTTTATAATCAAGCAATAATGGTTAATACATTGTGTAAAAAACTAGACCTTTGGAACATTTCTAGGATTTTTAAAATAACGTTTTTAATGTTATGTTTAATAAAGTTTTCCCTATGTTGCTATTAAGCATTCTTAAAACCTAAAATGGTAGTCAAAATGCTTGCTCATGTTTATTACTGGCGTGTCACGTGTCACGTCCCACGCCAATGGGACGGCTGAGTGTAAAAGGGTTCAGTCTAAAAAGAATGTGAACCTGCAGCCTTTTGAACAACAAAACAAATATTAGGAGACAGTAGCAATGACGTAGATTTCTCCACTGGAATAAAACTCTGTGTGTGTGTAATAGTTTGTAAAGAAGTTGCAACAAACTTGGTTTCTGTTCTTTTGTAATACTTCTGAGATTATTTTCTTCTTTCATTTCATTTACGTACGGTTTCAACGGTAAATCCTTATGCGTTTTTACACACTGCCATTTTCCATGCAATATTTTGTTGCGTAATGCCTAAAATCTGTCTTGTTTACTGGATTGTTCCAATGCGGTTTTCAAAAACACGCAGCTTTAATTGAATGCACATTAGACTCATACATTCACTCAAATCTCACTCCCACACTTGCTCTGAGATGTCAGTTGTGAGAGGTATCCATGGAAACTGGGCGTTCTTGTGTGAACTTTGTTCTGAACACACAGCCCTGATAATGTGTGTGACCTTACAGGGACACAAACAGCTCGTTGAGTTTTGGTCAGACCATAAAACACCCTTCGGCTTCACACGAAGAACAATGTTATCGTTTGGTTTTCACGTTTGTTGTTTGCTTAAGAACTTTCTTTGTAACGCATTGTAAAATGACCTGGCAGATATAACATTTGGTTTTAATCACATTAACTGATATTTGTACCTACAGGAAGTAAAATCAAGTGAGTTTTCTTAAATATCAACAGCAGTGGGATTAAATGGAGAGTGTGTGATGATGTCTGCTTCAGTTTCTTTAGTATCTGTACGTGGGTCTCTGGAGTTTCAGAAGTGTGTTTTCAGACCATGATTAGATTTGCTGAGACATCAACATCATTATTCCCATTAGATTATTTTTCAAGATTAAATTATCTTTGCTTTTGTGTCTGTTTATTTTATATTGTTAAATATATATATATATATATATATATATATATACACAGTATATAATTATATAGATAAACGTTAGAAATGTTGAGTGCATTAGCATGTGGATGTATTAGCATTTGCCGGTATAATTAATAATATTATTTAAACATTAATCACTCAATTGAAATTCACAGCAGGGCTTCAAAGCACATGAAATTAGAGCCCACCTGCTCCCCTGATACACCTGAACAAAAAAATCACACTCTAAACAGAAAGAGCGAGAGCTCTGAGAGGCATTGAGAGAACTTGAAGATCTTGATGGAATTCAGCCTTAATGGGGTGGGGCCAGCACCCAAGTGGCTGGTCACTCCAAAAACATGGAACGGACCATTCTAAAATGAGCTGCCATAGAGGGTCAGTGCTGTGCGTGAGTGCGGGTAACAACACCAAGATTCCAGCACCAGGCTTTAGTCTGCTGTGGCTGTGTTCACTCAGTAGTGTGTAATTGCACGGGTTCCCATGTATTCAGATGGTAATGCAGAACCAGAATGAAGTTTGTGTCCTGAAGAGAAAGCCTTCCCTGTTGATACAGGGGGACGGAGTGATTCCACTCCGCTTTAGAAGAATGCGTCCGTGACCTGTGTTGGTGTGTGTTTGCGTGTGGCAGTGAAGACAAGAAGTTTTGGGGGGTAACAGGTGGGTGAAGTCTTGGAGGCCCCTGTCTTTCAACTTTTTCTGTAGACACAGAGGCGCCTGAAGAAATATCAGTATTGCATGGGAAACTGCATAGATGGGTTGATAGATTGTGTGTGTAAGGTTCATAGAGTTTGTGTTGCTCTATAGATTTCTTTTTGACTTTCAGCCTCACAGATCAAAGGCCAGTCATCTCTAGAGCTTGTGGTTTACGAAGAGTGATAGATATCTTTTGGTCTTATTTCTGATTTTAACCGTTAAATAAACTTTTTTGAAGCTCCACATACAGTCGGGTTGCGGTTGAGGTCACTAGTAAAACTAGTGTTTATTTATTAGAAATTATATTATTAGAATAGCTTGAGTTAAAGGGTAAATTGAAAGATTAACATGAATTTCTAAGCGTTTGTGCTCATTTTGCTGTAACAGCGTGTATTTAATGTGGCATGAATGCGACAGGTTTGTGCAAACCAGATGATCCATGTTATACCAGCATGATTTGAGGATCATCTTTGTGCTTCAGTGAAGAGAATCTGACCTGTGGTACAAAGAAGTGAATGATCACTGTTCAGAAATCTGCTTCTTTGAATCTTGAACTCTTTTTAGAATTTTCTGTTGCCGTTTAAATTGTTTTGATTCGCAGGTTTTCAATGTGGTCTCAGCTTTGGACTCCCCCAAAGCATGCTTAATGCTAAATATCAACCATTTTGTTGAGCACCCCATTCGTACACCTGTTACTGCTTTGATCCAGTAATGAAACCATCTAAAAAAGACAGCTTTTAAATACTTATTTAATATTATATTTATTTTAATATTATTTTAAGTTAATTATTTTTGTCATTTGGAAACAAATTAAAATTTTCCTTTAAATGCAACAAAATACAATTTGTTGTTTTGTGGTTTGTTGTCGAGAAGTGAAGTTGGTCTACTAATCATCTGTATTAATATTTGTCTTGTAAAATACTGTGTGTTATATTGGGTCAGCTGCCTCTCTCTCCACCTTTGGGTCTGTTGTTGTGCCTCTATAGAAAACTACTTGAGCCGCATGATGACGCTGGCTGGAGCACGACCCTGGAAGCAGACCAAACATAATGTCACAATGAATTACAGACACACAGATAGAAATAGAAGCTTTTGTGTGTGTGTGTGTGTGTGTGCCTGCTGAAGATTACTGTCTAGTCCATTGACCAGGCCATGGCACAGGCTCTGATCTCCTTGAGCGCTGGCACACATGGTCTTGAAGTTAAACCGTAGCTCTCACTCACCACAGCACAATGGACTTTGTTACTAAAGCTTCTATTTCTGTCGGCCTATCTGGCTGGCTGTCTACATGCGTCGTGCATTTATACTCACAATCACCTTTGCACTTTCAGTACATCTTAAATTACCACACACCCACAGATAGCAAAACAATGTGAATCATCTCTTGAGTGAGAACGGATTGAAGGAGTTTTGGTTATGTTTCTAGAAGCCATGAACCAAATCTTTTAAAGGTCTTCAGACTAAAATTAGTAACATATAGCTACTTGACATTCATATAGGACTTTCTAAATTGCTATTTGACTAAAAACACTTTCAGTGGGATAAAGAGAGCAAGAAAAAATATATCTGGGGTTTTCCGAATGACTCATAACCGCTAATCTGTTGCCTGCTGGGGTTCATATTTGTGAACTACCTTAGACATCGAGAGGGGTGTAATTCATCTTTATAGAAGATCCAAGAGACGTTGTGAATGAACCATTGTGAAAAAAATTGTTCTTTGAAAAATATTTTGTTGAGAACAATGAGTACACCGCGTCTGTGAACTAAATGTGGGAAATAACTGGTTGCATTGTAGGGCTAATGTATGTAAAGTAGAACAATTAATACATGGATGGTTGATACTTCATAGACCAAGCATTGTTTTTATTCATAGCTAGTATGGACCGCACACCCTGCATCATGTTAGATGGGCTATGTGCAAAGACCTGGAAACTGTATAACTGTATATTAGAGGACATCCGTATATGTGCCATATATGACAATAATAGTGTATAATATACATTTTAAGCATGTTGGATTATACAACAACACTAAAAATTGACATTTACATTCATTTAATTGACTTTAATTTAAACTTATTAATAAATGTTCCTAGTTTTATTTTCCCTGATTCATGTTTCTCACTCATTCTTCTCCCATGTTAAAACGAATATTTTATCTCTACCGTTTGTCAGTGATGCTGTTCCGTTTCTGAGAACAAATACTGTTTGTTATGGAATTACAAGGCCGTTCGAATGTATTTCTTCGGTCTCTTATCATCCTTTTAGCGAATCAGCAACAATACAGATTTATTGTAGTGTGATGTCAGTGTGAGTCACCACATGGCCTGAAAGCCTTAATCTTGAACCTAATGCTATAAATCGACTTATCTCTCATTTCAAATAAGACTAAAACCCCAATATGCATGTCACAAGTCTATATACACATTCATACTGTATTCCCATGTATAAATGCCATTTTCTGCATCCATTGTTTATTCTGAAACGTTTTCTGTCCTGTCTGACAGTCAATGGCGCTCCCGCCTCAAATGCCCCCCCAAACCCACTGAAAAGGGCCCATGTCTCACTGTGTGCTTTGACAGTCTTTTGTACCCTCATAAAGCACCATTTTGGGGTGCATTGTGGAGAGGCACCGATGCGTGAGAGCAGATCTCCCTCCCACACTCTCCTCTTCTGCCCCAGACCCGTTTGAGGGCCATTTCAGACCTAAGAGATCAAAGAGCAGAAAAGCTCAACTCCAGGCCACGACATCCTCTGGCTAGCCAGTGGCAACACACAGGGCAAACCGCCTAGTATCTGCTTTGCCTTGCTATTCCTAACAGCAGATTAATGTATGCCTCCTGTGTGCTTCCTTTTGTTTTAATACAGTTGCTGTAATCCATTCTGACTGGTTTGGAAGTATTTTATTGTGTTTATATAAAATCAATTTTTCACCTCATATTTCACAAAATGGCTACCTGGGGGCATAAGTATGATCTAAAAGTGTGTGAGGGGCGTATTGTAAACCCTTCAGCCTGGCTTCTGAACATTAATTAGGTCAGTATAGTGGTAACTGATTTACTGAAAAGCTGGTTTTCCAGCGAACAGGGAACAGGGACTGTTCTTAGAACAGTGGCTAGCATTTTCTTAATGTTGTTCTCTCTTATCAAAAAACATTCTTGCAGTAGTCATGTTAGTAGAACTTTTTATTCATGTTATATGTCATATATCCAAATAATTGTTAGTGAAATGTTTTAAACATGTTACAGAAGTTAAAATATTTAAAATGTTCCTATAACCAAGCAATAACATTAATACAATGTCTGAAAATCTGGACATTTTGAACATTCCTAGAACCTAAAATTGTTGGCTGGGTTTTATATATATATATATATATATAAGTATATGTAAATGTATATATATATATATATATATATAGCTATATTAGAGTTACTGCTCACTGATGGTTGACCATGTTGTCTCTCTCTCCTGCATCAGAGATGACTCTGCTCACCTCCCAGCCCAAGTCTCTAGAATCATCAACGGCTTCAGCAGTCACCACTGAGGACCCTGAACAGAGAATGCTGGAGAAAAGGTCAAAGGTCATCGAGGAGCTTCTGCAGACCGAGAATGACTACATCAAGGACCTTAAGATGTGCGTCAGGGAGGTCATTCTTCCCCTTCAGAAGAAACAGGTCAGAAGAATTCCAGCAAACGCCAATAGTGTATTAGATGTTATGCATTTGTATTAGATGTATATGGAACAATTATAAACTGTCATTTTTAATATCTACATGTTCCGTAGATCCAAAGTATTGATTTTGATGGTCTTTTTGGAAACATCAACTCCGTAATTGACCTTTCCCGTCGACTCTACAAGAGCCTCCAGGATACTGACTCAATAGGTTAGATCAAAAGTGCCCGAACTCCTTTCTTTCTCATTCGCCTTACAAAGTTTCCTTTTCAGATCTTTTAAATAGCTATTGTACCAGATATTTGTTGCACCAGAGTATTGTACCAGATACCATTTATTTGCTCCTCCAGGTAATGTGTTCCTGGAATACAAAGGTGAGTTGGAAGAGGTTTACAAGATCTATTGCCAGAATCACGACGATGCCATCTCTTTACTGGAGACCTACGAGAAGGACGAGAACATCCAGAAGCACGTGCTGGAGTGTCTGGAGAGGCTCAGGTAATTTTCAGCCAGTGACAGTCATGGTTTCTCATGGATCTTCGGAACGTTGCATGGTGTGATTACTATTACCAAAGCATGATTCCTGATCTGGTTAAGCATGTAAATGCACTGAGTCATGGTTTTTAACACTATAACTAGATGAGACTGTTCTAAACGGGTCACTAATTGTGTGGTATGAAACATTACACATGATTAATCATCTTTAGTGGTATCTGGTCTGGTAAATGGTCTGTTACGTAGCTTAGAAAGGGTTGGTTTCTGGATCGTAGTAGTACAACAGGGCGTGAGGTCTCGCTAATGTCATCACTCAGATGTGTCAGTGTAGTTTAGATCTTGAGGAACCTGTCCATTTTAATTTAGTTGTGTTATGAATGGACTCACCTGATTGGATGTAGGATGACTAAAGGCATCTGTGGAATTCCCAAACAGGAAACATCTTTGTCCTTCCATTGTCTTGCTTTTTTTACGTTTATTTTTGATTTTATACTTTAACCTGGTTGGTTTGCCTGATGTATAGTGTAGTCATGAGGCTAGATATGTTCAATTTTTGTTCAAATGTAATAGATTTAAAATAGAAAAAAGGCTTGTCTCCATTGTCAGTATTTGATCTTTGTAATTGTGGTTTAGTAATGCATAGTGAGAGAGGAATGTGCCTCACCTAGTTTCACCACTTTGTTGGTTTCACTGTTTTTGTGAGCGCTGCTGGTCAGTATGTTTCTTCAGATTTGTGTTAATGGAAAGAGTTTGTTAAAAGGACAGTACACTTAAAAACACAAATTCAAATTATTTAATACCTTTGTGTCTTTTGGAATTTGTATGTTACGAGAAGTTTCTTTCCATGCATTGGAGGTTGACCGTGGCTAAATTCAAGGCAAAATCAGTGAATAACAACATACATGAAGCACAAGCCGATTAGACATTCTTCTGATCTCCTTATGTGTTCCATGGAATAAATAAAATAACATGGGTTTTTAGGAAAAAAGAGGGAGTAAATAAAACAAGTGTAATTTTTTAGATCAACCGAAGCACCATTTGCCTAAAGCAACGGCAGTATTTAATGACCAGTTACCTTTTGTAAACATTGGCGCTCTCACCTACAAACTTTGGAATAACTTGTTTCCTGTTAGCGTAGCGTTTCGTTTATTCTTTTTATTTGCTGTAGCATGTCGCCTAACGTGAGATCAAACAGAAAATAGAAGGAAGTGTTCAGCAGATTGAACACAAGTCCCAGAAATGTTTTCGCACTCTGAAGGCCTGTCGCGATGGGGGAACATGGGGCTGTTTGTCTCGTATATCAAGGCATTTGCAAAAGGAGCGTTTACTTTGCCAAGATTACGGCTTAGCTCTATCCCAAATGGCTCTGACTCCAGTCGAGAAATTGCTGTTAATTCTCTGGCAGGATGGTACTGTAATGAACCCACTCGTAAATCTGATCAAAAAATCCTTTGAGATGTTTTTTTAGGTCTCGGTAAAGTAGTAATGATTCTCCAGAACGTTCAGACTTGCTTTTTGAGGCGCACTCGGTGCACTGACTGACGTTTCATTTTGGCTCTCTGTGGGAGATCAGACCAGTGGAGGCCCCAGCGCAGGCTTACTGCGCTCCTGAAGCAGGGCACCCGCGGCATATGTTGCCATGGCAACGTACCGCATGTTCATTTTGCGCACAAATAGTTGTGTGTTCGTTACCTTGCCCTTTTGCCTACATGTGCAGAACAGAACAATGGCAAAAGTCCGCCTTATTATACAAATTAGCTGTGTACAAAAAGGACATTATGTCTTATTAGCTTGCTAGCTTTTGTTAAATACAAGATAAAGGTGGTTTAACTCTACACTGTGTGTTTTCTTCTGTTTCTCTCCTCTCTCTCCTCTTCACCCTGACAGAGGGATTTACCGTGAGTGGTAAGTTTAAAGCGACTGCATGTGAATTGCCCGACAGCATGCTCAACATTTATTAACCTGCATAACCCTTTTCTCCTTGTGTTGTGTGACCAGGGGGCCTTGCTGTGTGTTTGTGTGTCTGTGCGTGCTGTGTTTTGTTGCCATTTCCTTGTCAGGAGCCATATTCTGAATTATGTGCACAAATTGAATGTGAATGCAATTTGTGCACAGGATTGACTTTTGATCAAGTCGGAATATGATCCCATTTATTTGACAGCTGACCTAATGCTTTCTGGTGGCATGTTCAAACTGTTATTAACACAACCTCTAAGCTGATGATAAGGGAATTGAAGCAGTTAATCCAACACAACAGCAATGATATTTGTTGAAATGCAAAAATTAATATAACTGCTATAAAAGATGACATGTATATATGTTTTTCTATTTAAACACTTATTGTTTCATATGGTTGAGGCTTTAATGACATCCATCAATAAATGGCTTCAGATTTATTAGATTTGAAATGTTCCATGATATCCAAATCATGTTTTTGATTTGGATCTGTTGTGCAAAATATACTTTCGTAAGTATTTTTGTGTTGTTTTCCAATAAATATACATATATAAAACATCTTATAAACATCTTTAAAACAAGATACATTTATTTTAGAATCAAAATATTTAATACGTTTTTAGAAGGTGTCCAATTAATTGTCTGTGATATCTTACACACTTTTGTTTCATATTTATCTTGTTTAAAGGATGTTTAGATATTTTTACTGGGAAATAAGACAAACTTACTGTATAAGAAAATGATTTTTTGCAGTGCAAACACCCTCCATCAGTTTTTATTCCATCGGTCAGAAAGTGTGTGCTGTTATTCTCTTGTTAGAATATCTTGGTGGCCTGCTGCGTTTGCTGTAACCGTGTCTTTAAAACGGGTGACAGTGAGCCAATAGATAATTGATGGATAAAAACAATGTGTGTATTCTGTGACCCAGTCCACTGACAGAGCTGGATGAAGAATGCAAGTTTAAGAACGATCTAAATATCTCTCTCTCACGCTTTGGTTCTGTCACAGGGGAAAGACAAACTACATTAATCTGGGCTCATTCCTGATAAAGCCAGTGCAGAGAGTGATGCGTTACCCCCTGCTGCTCATGGAACTGCTCAACACGACTCCTGAGTCACACCACGACAGGAAGCAGCTCACAGAGGCCGTGATCTCCATCAAAGAGATCAACGTCAATATCAATGAATACAAGAGGAGAAAAGATCTTGGTATGTGGCTCAGTGTGAACATGCTAAATTCTTCTGAAGTTGAAATAATATATATATATTGTATATATTATATATATTGTATATAATAATATACAATAATACACAAATGCTGTATTGTAAATACAAGCACAGCTAAAAGATAACCCGCTCAGTCATGATTTTACCCGTACGAACATTAACCACGGTTTTACTACAGTTAAATCTACTACAGTTAACTACAAAATAACCGCGTTTTTGCTTTTATATAACGGTAAATGGTACAACTATGGTTATAGAAATAATCAATGCACCAAAAAAACATGGTTACTATATTTAAACTTTAATAAAACTAATTAATTAGTTACGTGAGCATGTTCACAATAAGCCAGCACAAAATAAAGTTCATCATAAAACTTTTAAAGACACAAAATGTTTTTTATTAAGCAGATTCATTTTTAACCGGGAGGTAGTTAACTGACCTATAATCTATAAACGAATAGTTGGTCTCTGTGGGTTCTGTGGAGTGATATGAACAGTAGCTAGGGCAACGACCGTGACGCGCTTCATCAAGCATGTTGTGGCTCTATGTGGCTCTCCATAACTCAACAGCGCCATCTGTTGTCTACAGTGGTAAAGTACCGCAAAGGTGATGAAGATCGACTCATCGACAAGATCTCAAAGCTGAGTATGCACTCCATCATCAAGAAGTCAAACAGAGTAAGCAGCCATCTCAAGCACCTGACTGGAATTTCACCTCAGGTACCTCTACCTTAACAACACATTGACATTATCAGACTTAAGAGAAGAGTTTAGAATTGATTTGTATTTACTTGCAAACTATGCATAACTCTTCTTCAGATCAAAGATGAAGCTTTCGATGAAGCGGAGAAAAGATTCAGATTTCAGGAACGACTGATCAAATCCTTCATCAGGGACATTTCTCTCTATCTGCAGCACATAAGGGTATTACAACGATTCTTCTTCATTTTACATTGATAGTAACATGTCTAAGTTCTTTAAGATGATGTGACTAGCTTATCTTAATCTTCCTTTATGTCCCTATTTATTGGGCTGCTTTCCTATATCTCACTAGCTTTTCTTTAAAGCATAGTGCTAGTATCGCCAAGGTCATGGATTTAATTGCATGAGAATTCAAGTACTGATCAAACTTATAGCTTGAATGCACTTTTAAGTCATTTTAAATGAATGCATCTGCCGAATGCATAAATGTAAATGATTATCAGAGCTTTACAATACATTATATTAAAGCATTTAAAATATCTTTTGCATTGAATAGGAGTCTGCTTCAGTGAAGGTCCTGGCGGCAATTAGCTTCTGTGACATCTACACAGAACGGCAACAGCAGATGGATCCCGAGCGCTTCCAGAAGGCTCATCGTTGCATCAGTGACAAACAGTTTACTGAGTTTGTGAGTACTGAAACTAACAACCCCTTTTATTGACTGCTTGACTGACTGCTCAGCCCAATCCTTAGTATTACAATTTAGCACATACTGTACAACTGTTTAAATATTATTTATCATTTGTGATGTGTTGTGAATAAAAGATAAAGCGATGCTTGTTGTAGAGGTGTGCTGTTACTTTTCTCAATGGTTGTACTAAAAAATCAGATCTTATAGACAATAAAGACTGCATAGCAACACCCTGGCAACCACTCACAACTTAGTGGTAGAACAGTGGTAGCAGGTTTTGCACAAAGAAGCACCAATTATATATATATTTGCCTAGTAATTCATTTGTTTTATTTTGTTGTTGTATTAGAGATTGATTTAAAAGGAATGCATCCTACGTCATTATTCTGGCTTGAACTATGTCTGTCTATCTTTGAGCAGAAGGAGAGGACAGAAGCTCTGGTCATCGCTCCTCTCACCCAGTTGCTCAACATGTTCACTGGGCCTCACAAATTGATCTTGAAACGTAGAGACAAGCTTCTAGACTATGATAACTGTAAGGAGCGCGCAGAGAGACTGAAGGACAAGCGCGTACAGGAGGAGCTCCAGACAGCGAGGAATAACTACGAAGCTCTGAACGCTCAGCTGCTGGACGAGCTGCCCAAGTTCCACCGCGCGGCCGAGGAGCTGTTCACCAGCTGCGTGAGGGGCTTCGTCCAAGCCCAGAGAGATTTCATCTCACTCACAGTGGGAGAACTGACGCCACTACTGCAGGTGAGAAAATCCTCTACTTAATCATCTCTGATGGTCTTCTTAACTGTTTCACACCTGATGTGTATCTGATGGTTTTGTTCCTGTTTTCTCTGTAGCTGTCAGGTTTGGCTGGCACAGAAGGGAATCTGGTTTCGTTGTTCCAGGATGAGCACACCCGCGTTCTGAATTTACTCCAGAGCTTCAGTTTCTTCCCTGACAACCTTCCCACCGCTGTGCGCAAGACGTTTGACAAGAAAACTCTGGAAAAGCAGAACTCCAAGAAGCAGCAAGGCCCTGTGAGTTTCCCTAATAGAGTCTTAACCAAAACACACTGAAACACCTTTTGTTCTGCATGTGTCTACTACAGCATTTTACTATCTCTTTAAAATGCAGAAAGGTT